>LPNX010766092.1:278493-322224 GCA_001517045.1 Pseudotsuga menziesii
TGGACACACCATCTGCACATTGCTAATCATGTTGTCATCCACTGGATATTGAATCCCAAGGTTTCATTGACTTCCTGCCCTTACTTAACAAGCCATCCTTGGTCTCCTTAGCCCGTAAACGAGTACATCGTCCTAACCAATTGACGACTATATCATGCGAGCTAGTCACCAAGTCTACCAAATATTGATGAGCCATACAAAATTTCCAAGTCTGCTTAGCACATCCTCTACCATGGGGAAGGACTCTGGCACCCAAGTCTTCCTTGAAGTCTAGGGCCATGACAATTACCTTCTTTAATGTAGCTATTTTCTAGAAATACAAAACCTTCCTTTTCCATGCGTTAAACATAATATTATTACTAATAGTTGACATAACACTTTTATAATTAAAGTGGTTTGGGTTCAAATATCTCTTGATTATTGCAATGCCAAAAGATAGTTTCTATACATTGAGAGGCATGGTTTCACATTTTTTGAGCTATTATGTGCTATATATTATAGTTTTATATTGGGAAAAATGCATATTTTTAGTTATTTTAGCATTTTTTTTCAACATTGACATCTATTGTTTGATTTTTCAACTCCAAGGATAAAGTATTACAAGGTTGAGGTCTTATTGTATACCTAACCACAACATATTTTTGGGAATTAGATTCCATGTATATAAGCTATTTTTATGTAAGCTAATGAAATTAGACTCCAAGGACAAAGCCTTACGCGGTTGAGGTTTTGTCGTATACCTAACTACAACATATTTCTTGGGAATTAAACTCCATGCACATGAGCTGTTTTGTATGTAAGTTAATGAAATGATCATAATAAGAGCCTTATCACTTTTATTAGCAACTTAAACTTTATGATAATGTTTCCATGTATTTTATAAAATCATATTGATAAGGGTTCCCTCTTCATTTGTAAATATCTTATAATTTCATCAATAAAATTAATAGGTCTATTTGTAGAAGTATTCCATCAATGTTAAGATTTGTAAGTGGAATCCATAAGGGGTGTAGAAACTCAAATTTTATATCAATTTAGCTCTTTATAATGCTATTCTCACCTTTACGTTTTAGTTACTTCTATAGAATAGTAATAACATTTTGAAAACAAATGGATTGCAAATGTCATATATATATATATATATATATAAACAAACAATTATAGAATTCTCCGTAAATTTTTACAATAATTAATATGTTATGTGATATGAATGTTGATGGATAGGTAATATTGTTATTCTTTGTTTTCTAGTTTCCATGCATTCCTTTTGGCCATCTTATATGAGTGTGTCACATTGTTTTCTTAGTTTCCATGCATTTCTTTTGGCTATTTTATTTAAGGGTGTCACAACTGCTTCCTTTTGGGTATTTTATATGAGGGTGTCACAACCCCCTTCTCTGCCTTTGAGTGTTGATGCTTGATGGTTAAGAAAGCTTAGACCACACAAATTGGCATGAACTCTTAGAATAATTTTTAAGACAACAAAGAGTTTATAACAATGCAATGCTCATTATTTTTTCTTTATTTTCTCTATTTTTTCATTTTATAGTTTGAATTTTCACATTTTTTTCCAACCAATGCATTCTATAGAGATGCATTCCCAAGATTGAGGGATGCATAACTTGCAATTCTTACTTCTTACTAATGGTAGTTTTAGTGGAGAAAAGATAAATTTTCTAATTGACAATTTTTTGTTAAAAAGTTCGTATTTTCTAATATAAAATATGCTTAGAATAATAACACTAATAAAAGTTACAAATAATGAATTATATTTTTTAATAAATATGTCTCTACATACATTTTTATTAAACAAAAATAATCTTCTAAACTCTTATATTTAAATAAATTTCATTCCTAAAAGTTTTCTTACTTCCTAGATAACTAACAAATAAAGTCAAAACAATAAAACATTCAACATATTGAGAACAATACAAAAGATGTTCTCATGTTATCACTATAAAAAAGGGACATTCCTTGCATAGAGAATGCAAAAACATTGACATTTCTAAATTCATTCTACAATTGACAAGTTTTTATTTAAAATAAATAAATTTAAACTTATATCAATAACATCTTGACCAAATCTCTTTCTTAATGTGTATGGAAATGCCAAAAATGAAGGTGGGATTTTAATAATTACTACTTCTAAATGAATTGTATAGACCATATATTATAAAAACTTTCCTAATTTATTAGCAAATAAGTGTACAAAAGGTTATAGGTTTGCCATAACAGAAGGGAACTCAAGCCACAAGGAGTAATGGGCCTATCCTCAATCCCTGAGATTAACATTTATCTTCCATGATTGAACATAAGACAAGGAACCGACAATGTTCCATATACCATATTATAATACCCACTTAACTTATATCTTATAATTAAATAACAAATATATATATATATATTTAAAGTCTCAATAAGACTTTAATGACACTCCTTTTGCTTCCCAATTCAACAAACACCATTTCTTAAATTTTCCATATAACATATTGTAATACCCACTTAGCTGATATCTTATAATTAAATAACAAACATACATATTTAAAGTCTTAATATGAGTTTAATGACACTTCTTTTGCTTCCCAATTCAACAAGCACCATTTCTTAAATGCAACTTCATTTGGCATTCCCCTGCACTTAGGATTTTTTCTCCCTTCAAATAAAAATTGAAGTCACCATCTATAAGGTCATTGCTAACTTGTGGCTTAGAATCACTACACTTTGGAATCAAAGGTTCCCAAGGTTCCTAAAAAGAGGATAAAGGTTTCTCTATAGTAGCTCCATTATTCTCAATTGAAAACTTCCCATTTATACAATTTGTTTAAGCAAAGGCTTCAACATAATTCACTCCACCAACATTCTCAAAAACTGCCATTGAATCACTCTCCAATACTACCACTAGCTCTCTCCAATACTACCACCTACTCTTTAGAAGTTCCATTTATAAGGGTTTCTGAGATTGCTTCAACTATATTTTATTTATTACTACTTTCAAAAGAGAGTACTTTGAGAAGTGTTTTGTTTCACTTAATTAACCGCTTTCATGCTTCACCATGTTCTCAATTTATCCTCTTAAAAATTAAAGAGAATATAGAACTATAAAGTGAGGATAGAGAGGTTTCATAGTAAACACTAATAAAAGTTACCCAATAGCCTTGAAAAAAATAGAAAAGTTATTAATACAGAATTAATAGCAACACTATAAAAACTACTTTGAAAATTATGTCTTATTCTCAATACATTTTTAAACAATTACCTTTTCCCTTCCAACCTGTTTTCTTTGCACAACCCACTTATCAATGTGATATAATTATGAATGTCTGGTTGATCAATGAAATATAATTATGAATGTATGTTGGGTTGGGTTGAGATTGCTTTTCAAATATTTTATCAAACAAAAAAAACAAATTTTGCAAAACACATTTTTAATTTTTTATCCTACGGAGTTTGAATTTTTAGATTTGATAGCTTTGTCATAATAATAATAATAATAATAATAATAATAATATATTTGTATTGGTGTATGGGACCCATTGTTTAAGAAATAATAATAATCTATTTATATTGGTGTATGAGACCTTTTGTTTGTGAAATAAGGAACCCCACTTTGGGTAGCCATGTAACAACTAAAGTATGCAGAGGTATACATACCCTAACTGTTGAAGTCTATTTGAACCTATGACTTCCTAGACGGAAACACATGTTCTTAACCGTTAGGCCCATCCTAGGGATATTTTGTTCTTTTATATGAATTCATTTTACAAACTAATGATCCAATCAAGTCGTATACCTTGGTTGTGTTTAGGGACAATTCTTATATATGAAATCTTCTTACAAACTAACAAGTTGTGCATGGAAATTCCAAAAATGTGTTATCCACTAAGTTGCACTTAGGTGGATTTCTAGTGATTCGTCGAAGTTGTCAACAAGTCCCTTGTTCATTGTAAGTGCTCAGAAGTTCATAAGACCTTTTAGGGCCAATTTTGGCCCCTTATTTAAATTTTTGCATGTTCATACCCTGTGAGGACATTGTAATAAGTTGGCGTAGCATGATGATTTTTTGTAAAAGGCTTGGTCAACTTAGACTTAGCTATCAATGCGGTACTCTAGAGTGTTTTTTCCCTTGTTAATTATCGATTGTTGCACAAATGGCTTATAATTTTTGGGTTTTTCACTCAACCTCCAAAGCTGGAGTATTTGCCTTGGTGGTTAGGCCTTAGGAGGTTATTAAAGTCTAGGTGTCTATGTATATTACCATGCTAGTCATGTTTTTGAGTCATATGAACATTGCACTAGGTTCCCCATAGTTCTTTTTTTAATTTATGAGAAAAATATTTTTTCCTATAAACTTACGCTATTTTTAATAGTTTAATTGAGAAAATTCAAAATGTCATAAACGTGTGGTTTAGAGGGGGAATTTTACATGGGGGGTGCTCGTTTTCAAACTCAGAGCGCCCTCTTTACCCCTAAATCCACTTTTCCTAAGTTTTAATTGATTATTTATCACTTAAATGAAAAAGTCTCCAAAAAAGGCAAAAAGTGAATAAAAAATTAGAAAAAGAGAATATGGAGAAAAACAAATCCTTAAATCAGGTGTCCCAGACGTGTTTCAGGTTAACTAAGGATGATGTTGGGGGTAATCGGAGACCAAATCAAGATCAAATCAGCTTGATTCCAATTAACTCCATGAGGTGGCGAATATCTCCTTAGAGGGACACATTTATCCATGAAAGAACTCACCTTTTGTTGTATATGTGTCACAAAAAGAGGGAGGGGCGACCTATCTTGTGAGAGGTGGCGCCTACCACCCCTAGTTTACTCTAGTTCTCTCCCAATCATCTAAAAAAACTCCAACACTTGGAAAATTTGCCCCTCTTGGGGTTTGCTCTCATTTTTCTTATTTAAACAAAACTTTCTTCCTCATTTGAAAGAGAACAATGAACCTTTGCTCTTGTATCATTGTTATTGTTGTTTATGAATAAAAATTGAAAGGTTTTGGAGGCTCATGCTCTATGGCAAGTTGTGCATATGGTAATTTTTGTGAGGTAATATTGTTCAATTATTTTGCTTTGCATAACTAATAGTTTGGCTTAGAGGGCTCTTTGTAGCACGTACGGTAAGTATTTGCTACTGTCAATTTGATTATTTACTTTCTTTCTATTAGCAATCTAAGAGTTCATGCTTTAGTTGGTTATATTTCATGATCTTTTGGTTTTCTAACTGTGGGGTGTACTAGATCTAATTCGTTTTGTGCAAGCCTGAGAAGTGTGTAGATTACCATCTCGAGTGAAAGGTTGAGCTCGGTCGCATCTCCTTTGCTTTGGATTATAGGTTGAAACGAACAAATAAGCATTTATTGCCCGCATCAAAGGTCCTTCCAATCTTGCAAGAAAGATTCAAGACTTGAGCAGTTTTTCTTCTCCTTCTTAAAAGTTTAAATCTTTTTTCTCTTGGTTACATTTGAAACAAACTTAGATCTATTTAAAAAGTTTATTATACATTCCTTAGCTTGTTCACTTGCTAGATCTAAAGTGCCTCTTATTCGCAATTATAAGCCTAGATATAGCGTTATTTACTTAATACTTGAAGTAGCATAATTTTCCATTTTTTTTGCAAGTACACCCACGATCCATCTACCATCCCCCTCCTTCATTCTTTTTCTTCCCTAAGCAAGTTTGTAAGCCTTTTTGACCCATTTTTCAAAGGTCAAAAGACATTCTTTTTCTTTTAAGAATTGTAAGTAATCGTTAATAAAAAAACAAATGGGATTACAGCTCCCACAACCCCCCTTTCACCCCGATTGGGGGATTCATGTATCTGTCCTTGTATGGTTTTTTGTTTTTTATCTACAAGTTTAGGATAGTGTTTTTCCTTTCAAATAAAGAAAGATCAGTTATAGTAATTGCTTTAACGTTCCTTTTTTTTTGCAAAACTGAATACTAACCCAACCTTTCTTTCCCGAGTACAACCTACAGGCTTGAAAGAGAATCTTGGATGTAGTAATTATAAAAGGGTTGTCATTTTTTTGTTTTCTAAGAATTTACCCCTTGCTCTCCCAAGTACGACCTTAAGGCTGGAAAGAGATTCTTGGGATTAGTAATCAAGAAAATGCTACACTAAAATCCTTAAAATTAACCAAGGCCTCCCTTTCTGTATGCTTTACACCATTTGCGGTTTGTCTGATTTAGAGTGGTTGTGTCAGAAAGGAAGTCAAGTAACTAGTTTAATTCAGTTCACATTCCAATAAATCTCCTAAGGAGAAAATCCAACGCCTCGATTTAATCCATTGCGGGGAAAGTTCACTGAGGAAGCAGGAACCACTGGATAATGACCTCGGGATACCGTCAGGCTACACCCTTGTTGGTGTAGTGTTGGACACGTCCTAGAGAGTCCGATCCAACCCACATATTCTTCGCGTGGAACCACATCGGATCAAGGTTTTGGACTTACTCCTCGTACTGTTAGGTATATTTGGAGTTCCCTTCCCTCTAATCCACGTATCAAATCCACATTAATTTTAAAACGAACCAATTTGCAAAATACTTTAATCTTTCAACAACACTATTTTATTTGACTCCATTGAAACCAATCTACATTTACAACAATACTCTTCATTTGCTTATTATCAGTGTATTGTTGTTGCTTAAACCTTATATGTTGATGTTATGTTTATATACTGTTGAAGTACTTTTCATATTTACAAACATCTTGATTCAGTAATTCACTTCGAAAAACTACTAAAAACAATCACGTCCATCATTAAACACTTAATAAAAACTTAAGAGCCTTAGTAAATCTTTGTAGAGACCACCCATCTTGGCTTCATCGGGAGTTTGCCTAAACGAAGGAGTCAAGATCAGGTGACAACACCTGACTGGAGACTTGCCCCCTCGGACACACTTAGCGGCTTGAATATTTATGCTGCGCTAAACCCCAGGTGAATGTAAGGTGACAACAAAATGAAAGTGAGATTTTAATAATTACTTGCATTTGAAATAGAAAGGAATTCCAAATTTGATGTGTAAGTTTTAGAGATTTTCATAAAAACACGATTTACTGAAAGAAAAGGAAGAAACCATAGTCTTGTGGGTTTGTTTGAGTAGAAGAAAAGAAAGAAACCATAGTCTTGTGGGTTAGTTTAAGTAGAAGAAAAGGAAGAAACCATAGTCTTGCGGGTTAGTTTGAGTAGTGCTGTGAATTGTAAGTAGGAAGTCATAAGATTAAGTCTTTGAAGTGACTGTCTCTATGAAGATTGTGAACCTCACCCATGTCCCATCAGTTAATGATAAAATGGCCACCTTAAAACACATTCAACTATAAAAAGGGCATCAAAAGTAAAAAACCACAGGACTGACAAAAACATCTGTGACCCACCAAATAAACAAACAGACAGATTTGTACCCAATGAAATGAATATGAATTACATGTCCCATCAGTTAATGATAAAATGGCCACCTTAAAACACATTCAACTATAAAAAGGGCATCAAAAGTAAAAAACCACAGGACTGACAAAAACATCTGTGACCCACCAAATAAACAAACAGACAGATTTGTACCCAATGAAATGAATATGAATTACATTTGTGACCCACCAAATAAACAAGCAGACAGATTTGTACCCAATGAAATGAATATGAATTACATTTGTGACCCACCAAATAAACAAGCAGACAGATTTGTACCCAATGAAATGAATATGAATTTCATGATATTGAAACTTGTTCATCAAGCTTGAGCAGAAAAACCAGTGAATGTTCGTATGCGCCCATATACTAGTTACTTATATACTTGTTTAACATTCTGTTTGTTTCCCAATGGATTCCAGATTTCTATGTTCTATGATCGAGCCATCATAAAAGAATGTCAAACATGTAATCTACTGAATATTCCAAATTCTTATCTTACATGTCACCAGAGTTACAAAATTAGGTAGATATATTTTGTTTCCAAGGAAAAGAATGGCAAACATTCTTTAGGTACTCATGGCACCGTACATATATATATGTGGCCAACTGCCAATCTATCAGATCACAAAAAATACCCCGAATATGTACCTATTTTTTCTAGTTCTACTCATGGAGAACAAAAGATCACATAAAGACCTACTACAATCATCCAGTATAAATTCTGTTTTCAAAATTCAGCAAATTCCATAGTCTGTATTAGCTGTTCCTCAAAGCTATATATATCCAGCTTGGTTTCATAAGTAGAGTCATTTAGTGATTCTTCCAAAAGTCTGTTTAAGCTGTTCCTCAAAGCTATATATCAAGTCTGGTTTCATAAGTAGAGTCATTTAGTGATTCCTAAAAAACAGTTGTCTCTCAGGAACCAACATTGCAGCTTTTGATAAAGCATCTGCAATAGATTTAATTCAGGAACCAACATTGCAGCTTTTAATAAAGCATCTGCAATAGATTTAATTCAGGATATAAATGGTGAAGTGCAATAGATTTAATTCAGGATATAAATGGTGGAGAAGGATTATATTCTATACCTTAAGCTGATTCTTCATCCAGTTACCAACAGTCAACCAATCACCAAAAATATGTTGATAACTTTATGGATATCTCTAAAGGATGCATACAAAACTTAGTTGTATTTCAGGTTCTAAGGGATGCCACAATTTCACATTAGTAAACCATAATTCATATCCACATGGAGGTGAATTTATACCTGTCCGTGTTTATGTATGCTTGAAAAGAATTGGATAACTGACAGCAATACTGTCATTTTTGTTTTTTTTTGTTTTTTTACAGTCATTTTTATTTTTTTTTGTTTTTTAACTCACTGCTTCTCAGATTAAGATCAGATTAAGATCAATGTGTATGTATGATATATAAAGCATTTAGAGGGATCAAATATTACACCTCAAATATCTTACACCCAGAGCAATCAAATATCTTAAGGTGTAAACTTTTTCTTAACATATAAAAATTGAAGATAAAACACCTCAATAAATTAGATCCCTTTCAATAGATCTAGTTTAAATAGATCTATACTGATTTATAATCCAATCCATCTACATATATTCCAATTAATATTAATCTGTCTTAAATCATATTTGAATTAATATTCCAAGGACGATTCGAATTGAGAAACAGTATGGGCTAGTATTTTTTTTGGGCTGGCGTGAATTGAGTCACAATAAGAGTTGGTATTTTTATGTTACACCTTACCTATATCTGCCCCAACAGCTGTTGCATGTGTTGACACATCCAAAGTGTGTTATTGGTGAAACTGGAACTCTGGTGGAATTGACCCTGGAAGCCATCCTTGACAGTAAGGGCTGGTACTAAAAGACTACATACCTATATTGTTTCACCAAATATGTCATTGTGATGTTAATAACCAAATGCTCAGAGGTACAATAAATATTTCAAAATGCCACAGAATAGTCCTGCTGAAGGATTCCAAACTGAAAATGTTCACAGGTGCAATATATATTTCAAATTGGCACAGAATAGTCCTACTGAAGGATTGCAATCTGAACGTTAGATTCATTGAAAGCACTAACGCAATAACACACTATTAACCCAGACCTATCTAATAAACCCAGATTTGATATGTTCCTCGAGTATAGAACATTTATTTTTTCCAGAATCCAGACATACCATCAGGTTGTCGACTTAATGAATGTGTGTACTCAGGAAGGATTATCCATAGCATAACAGTGGCTAAAATAAATAGAAAATGTTCAAGAATATCATAAGAACTCTACATATTATTAAAGATAATGAAGAATATCAGTACACAGAATAACATGTCCTGTATTGTACCTAGCATTTCAGATTTGCTCATACTAACAACCTAATATTTTATGCTTTAAAGCTTTCATTCTTGCTTCATCTTCTTCATCACCATTCCTATGTCGCTCCCCAGTCTCAGAAGGATAATTAGCGTTCATTCTTATTAGATCGACTGATACGGGGGTTTGAACTGAACGGGATAGGGAGTCACTGGGTAAGGAGTCGAGGTCTTTGTGGTTGCCTTTGGCTCTGGAGTTTTACCATCATTTGGGTTTATGGGTTTTATGGGTGTAACGATTCCATTACCCACTTCCTCCTGCTGGTTGTCAAGAATAGGATCTTGTTTGGATTTGGGAGTAGAAGAATCCATTGATAATTGACTTAGAGGAGTCTGCACTGGCCAAGTTATATATTGGATTGATTGCTGAAGGCTGTGTGGAACGGTGGAGAATAATGGTATTGTGAGGCAAGAGCAGTCTGAAAGCCACCATGAGTAGGGTCTTGTTATAGATGCCTAGGAAGGTAAGTCCAAGAGATTCTTGTAGTAAAACGCTCAATGCTTCAGCAGGAAACGTTTGAATTTCTCTGTAGAAAATGCAAACGACAAAGAATTATGAAACTATAGAGTTCAAAACGGGGCCTGGGCTATGGCAAAAATTCTCTTGGGTCGTAATCTATTTTTTTTCGTCCGTACAGTGCCACATTGCAATCACAAATCATATATATTTATCTATGTTGTACAAGTTTCTGTAAGTGAATATCACGACAGAAGTATTTATAAGAAACATCAAGTTGGGCAGCAATAATATAATATATATAAATTTAATAAATAATGAGTTTAATTTTTAATTTATAAGTTAAGTAGTTCAAAGATTAAATAATGTACATTTATCAATTAAAATTATATGGAAGATGTGAATAAGATGAGAGATTTATGTGGTAGATGTGAATAATATGAGAGATTCATATTTGTTTGTGTGGTAGATGTGAATAAGAGAGCTTCATGCAGAGCATATTAAACTTTTTAAGATAATAAAATAGTAATAAATTTAATGCATATTTTATTATTTTAGAATTCATATAACTTTTAAGGCACTACACATCATATTGCAAATAGAAAGTACAAAAACCATTATAATATTGCAAATAGAAAGTATAAAAAACCATTATAATAGAGATAGATCTGAATACTTATTTCAATCTGTAAAAAATACAAGTTTACTATGTAGAGCAATTTTGTGCTTATTTTTTTGACCAAAGTAACAAAACATTCAACATCATTACCACTAAATGATTAATAAGTTTGAGTCTATGAGTACACACTCTAATAAATTCAATAAATTATAAATATTAAATTTCTTTATCAAATAACTTAAGCTCATATTGCTAGCCAAAAACAAATATGTGGTTGCCTACAGTTCAAGTCCAACACAAAAACTCATAAATAAAATTATAAATTTGTTTTGGCAGCTGAAGGTTTATTTAAATTTTGCTTATCTACATTCATTTGAGCAGTTACATGAACGACATCACTTTCATGTGGCCACTTACCCCAAATGAATTATTAATTTAATTATTTATATTCATCAACATGTGGTCAATATAATGAATGAATATGACGACTGAGCAAACGGGTTGATTTGGTAAATAAAAGTAGTGACTGTGATTTCATAAACAATTGTTGTGGGTAATGAAAAGGAAAACTCGACAAAAATAACAATCAAACGAATTCCTAATAATGTTGATTTCTGCTCAAAGAAGATATGGAGGTAGGGTTTTTGGCAAATAAACGAACGACAAAAATAAGGAATTTGGTCCCATTTTTATCTTTCCCTCAAAGTTTTCATTTTTTTTTCTGTGGTAATTTTCTATGGGTTGGGAGCTTGAGGAAGCTCCTCCGCGAGTTGGGAGCTTGAGGAAGCTCCAAAACATGGGTACTTGTGATTGCGAGCTTAAGAAAGCTCAGATCCACCCATCGAGGAGCTTCTCTTCTTTGAGGGAGGAACCTCCTTACACAATGTATCAAGTACATAAGACAAGATAAGATACAATGATGACTAAAATGAAAATATCTCTTTCCTTTGTATAAGAGACAAAGGTGTACAATAACAACTAATAAACCCAAACCTGCATCAATAATATGTAATACACCACAATATAGGGAGGTAACATGCCACCCTATAGGGGGATGTGCCCAACATCTAGGGCTTAACATTTTGGACATCTTGTCACTAGGAGCCACTTATAGCTATGCTGCCAACATTGAGAAAAAATTGAAGTAGATGAAAAAGAGGGAGTTTGGATTTGCGAATGCATCACAATAGAAGCAAGGAAAAGGTAGCTCCAATCCACAAATAAAGAACAAAGCAAGGAAAAGCTAGCTCCAATCCACAAATAAAGGACAAAGCAAGGATAGACAACCTGTCTAAGTTGTAAGCAAAGAAGGGTAATGGGAAGATGAAGAAAAACACTGGGAAGTGGTGCGAGTTCTATAAAATCCCCTGACACAACATTGATGAATGTCACTCGACGAAGTCATTGGTAGCTGAGTTGAAAGCCTCAGAGTCGGATCCAACCCCCCTCCTCCTTTAAAATATTCCCTTTATGTATTGTGTATGTTTTGCATTTTCATTTTCTTAATATTTTAAATTTAAAAAAATATATATATATAGTTTTTTTTTAAATTCTTTTTGTTATTTTATTTTTTTAAAATCTTTTTCATATTTTCTGTTTTTTTTTTTAAGTTTTTTTTTAAATTATATTTTTTAATTAAAATTAGATTTTTGTTTTGTTTTTTATAATGTTTAATTTTTTTTCCTTAGGTTATGAATTGTTTTGAAATACCTACATTTGTAACTTGATGGACTAAAGGGGTGTTAATGGTAGCACCTCTTTTTGATTCAGGTGTTGATTTTTGCATTTTTGTTACAATTGCACCGATTGTGAAGGCCATAGTTTTAGTCATGATGTAATTTTAACCCAAATAAAAATTATGATGATTTTGGATGACCACTTTTTTTATTTGGTGGTTGATATAAGACTTTGATTGCACCCACATTGGTCATATTTTCCAAAAAGTTGTAACTTTAGCTCGAAAAAAAAGGGGTACTATCGATATCACCACTTTTCGATTCGTGGGTTGTTTGTAGTGTTTTTGATGCAACTTTTTATAGTTAGAGTTCTCGTTTTGAGTATATAGTTCTCATCAAGTTGTATAATGTGTTTGAATCGACTCCTCTACCCAACATCAAGGCAATGGTCAAGATTTCTTGCACCTCTCTTTCTCCACCTTGTTTTAAATTTTATCTTCTCAACTCATTTAGCACTAGGGAAAATTAAACATTCCATTAGTCTAGATCATATTGCATCGTAGGCATAAAATCTAAAGGAATATTCCATGTACAAATCTAAGGTAATCACCTTAGAACCCTAGGACAAGGCACTAGAAAAATTATACTTGCATAACGTCTAGCTTATCAATGTTTATTTTGACAAAGTGTAGCTTGTTTGCTTGTCGTTATATGTACTTGAAATCTTATTTTAAAACCAACAAGCTATCCTGTGTGTTGAGTAGTATTTTAACATATACACCAACACCTTCACTTCACTTGAAACACTAAATTTAATAATATTCAAAATCTGAACCTAAACTTATGTTGGTAATTGTTCAAACTCAACACCTAAGAATTTTAGTGACATGCAATCCTAAACTGCTAGGCACACATAACTCAACTGTTCTCATACCTTAGTCTCTCATCATTTAAACCTGTGAGACAACCATTAAATCTTGGGCCTAGTTATTTCTATGTCACTATCTTTTTTGAGAGTAGATTGCATTTTTAGTTCCAGATCTTACCCAGTTATTTTGTTCTCTAAGATTTTGCATAGGGGCTATTTCAATCCTTTAAGCTCAAACCTTTTAACATTCCCCATAGTGTGCCACATTTAAACCCTTTGTTAATTTCCAAGGCACATTGTTTCCTAGAAATTGATTAAGTACTATGCGAAAGTTGGTCTCTATTGAAAAGTACCTGAAAAAACTCGACTGGGGTCACCTCCCGTGGTTATCCAGGCCTGCTTCAGTAAGCTTGGGAAACCTAAGGAGATAAAACTTTACCCATGTGACACTTGGGGTATTGTCCTAAGGTTTTTCCAGTTTAGCAACCAATTCCTCGCAATCTCAAGGTTGCTAGGTTGTGCGACCACAGTACCCATTAATGACGAAACCACAAGTAGTTAGGGTTTTTTCTATTAAGAAACTATTTATGGAGCTCGAAGGCTAGGGAATGCTTGTGAATTGTGGTTAATGTATTTGGAGTTCTACTCATGGGATATTTTCCCCACAAAGAGGCTCGTGAACATTGATCACTTTGTTGAATATATTTGATACAAGAGATACATTTTGTAGGTTTAATTTTATTTGCACTCGTATTTTTTTCCGCATTCAATTTCTCTGATTATTGTTCATGATTTGCTCTTTTTGAATGTTAAAGTACATTGCAAAATATATCTGTCCATATGAGGAGGGAATTTGCGTGAAGACCATGTTATCACATATACATTTGCAACTGGGCTACTATGACGCAACATACAGATTGATCTCTTTATTATATCGAGCTATTCATTCACATGGGGTTTTAGCATGGATCATTACAACCTCAACCATTTCAGAGCCTTGCTCAATAGTACTCCCTTGCCAAGACTAAGATTCACTAGTCCATTAAGATGTTTTTAGTGATGACCTAGTTCATTTGAGCAGAGTAGCAGAGCAAAAATGGTACATACAATTACAGAGAGACTTATAAGATGTAGAGAGGTATATATGGTGAGATCAGGTATATGTTTCCTTGGTTTGTTTTTGCTTTGTGATGTATATTAAACACCTAGTCTTATCTTGTTAGGATGATCATGCTGACCTATGCTTATATATGTACTAATGTTTGAACTTGTGCTAAGATTGATCAAAGGACTTAATGTTGACAACTGTTTCTTATGCCATGTTTTATACAAATGTTAAACCTTAGTGCTATGTTGGTTGCATGTGTCATTTGTCCTCGTCCATCCAATTCATCCATGATTGATTCTCCTCCCATGACTTGTTTTGATAGAGACCTATGATATTGAATATCACTTTCCCCACTTTGACCCCTATGCATGATGGATCCCATGTTTTGTGTCTCGGCTTTGAGCTGTGCAACAAAACTTGCCGAACCCTTGATCCTTTTGGGCCAAGAGAACCCGCTGGTGTTGGTTCCTGAGCTTAGGCGAGTTGGGTTTAGAATCCTTGACCTCTTTGGTCGGTTGCCCCTAATGTTTGGTCCCGACTATGGATATTCTCCTTTGGTTTCCCGAAGAGTGTCAGCTAAAACTCGAAGCAATATGTCTACCATCATTACATGCATTATGTGTTACAAGTTCTATCTGTTGAAATGCAAATCCCTCAAATAAATGAAAATTGTGTCTTTAGACGCAACTCAAAAAGGGCTATAAAGTGAAACTGTGAAAGGCCTAAAAGCAGTGGATAAATAAATGCTAAATCTAAAGACTGTTGGCCACTATTTAAATGTAATGATTAATTCCTCATGGAGCCTGCAAATTTTGATGTGAGATGGGGCAAGGGACCGCTAATTCACTACAATTTCTTTTGTACTCAACACAAGGGTCCTAGTAAAGATCCTCACAGAGCTTGTTTCTTAGCTTGGGTGTGAGCCATAGACATGTTGTTAGAGTTGAATGGGCTCTTTTTAGATCAGCTCATGCACTTGTGAGACACCAACATCCCCTATTGTTCATCCATCATGTATATGCCATTGTTGTCGTGTGTAATGGTTATCATTCTGAGAGACCATATGGTCAAAGTAAGCTATAAGTCATCTCCCTTTGCCTTGGCCTTGTTTTCCACCCTCACCCAACATTAGCACACTGTTTAAACTTTGTAAGCATGGCATGCACAAAAGACTTCCAGAAGGTTCTAAGATATTTCAAAGGCATAGGTACATCTTACTTATTATTATTGTTGTTATCACCATGATTACAAATAACATGATTTAAGTTGGGTTTTGATATACACCATTGGAGCATTTCTTACCTTGGATGTATGCATGATCATATCGATACAGTATCTCACCTCCAGTTTGGGTACTTTGACTTGGTCAACCTAGTTGACCAAGTCAAACACAGTTCCCAAGGCAATGACTCAAAAAGAACAATGTTTATATTTGCTCCAGACATGCCCAAGACCAATACTGCAGTCTCAGTTTTCAGAGTTTGGCCCTGGATCTCTTGATCAATGATTATTATCACTTTATTATTGGTCAAATGATCAACTTTTATTACATATTGCAGACTTTTTGGTTCACCTAGAGCATTGCAGTGTTCTATGGGGTATGAGTAGTCACTTATACCATTCTTCTATGTTTTTGGATCATCCAACATAGTCAATTTTCCCCAGTTCTCATCCTGGACAAAGTTACGATGATTTTATTATTTTTCAGACGATGTACCACCAAAAATGAACTAGGAAATTCACTGAAAAAATCGATTTGGCCTGTTGGGTCAAGCAAATGGTAGGGGAACTTCTCAGATGATGTATTTTGGCTTCTCGGACAGTTCTTCAGCAGTTTCAGTCAACATTTGGTCCAATTTATTTTATTTTTGGCTCAGTCAATGAGGACGTCCCCCAAGGGGCGCCCCTCAACTTGGATAGATGATGTATTGTATGGTTATATCTTATATTATGAGGGTGTAATGGGGCATATGGTAAATTAACCCCGTAGTGACCCCCTTTCATGTATTATCATGTTATATCTTATGTCATATTATGTTTTCCACCTTAGGAAGGTGTCCTTGAGCAAAAGTGAGCCCCCTTTGATGTGTTCAGCTTGATCCATGTGTTAATCTTTGTATTTGTGATCTCCACCGTTGATGATGTAATAATCTCAACCGTTGGATGATAGTTAGGTAAAATGTGGACACACTCTCAAGCTATTTAAGAGAGGTGACCCCCCCATTGTAAACCATGACCTCTGACATCATAATATTTAATAAAGAGATTTTTTTGGGATTATACACTTGTGTCTTGTTTGATGAATGAATGAGATGAAAACTGGCGTTGGTATTCTTCTGCACTGAGATTAATCCGACATAGATTTTGTATATTTTTCTTGCACCCATCAATTCACACGTTAAAGGAGGCACACTTGAGGAAGGCGCACTGGTGGGGGAACTCACTCTGTGCGGGCACTCGGGATTTTGTTATCAGGGAGTGATTATTTCTTCATGATTTCTCGTTTCCTATACTTTCTTTGCATTGTGAATCCCGTTCGTTTGTCTTGCTAATTGAACTTCTTTGGTTTGGCAGGTTGAAGGGGGTGCTAGGGGCATTGACTGAAGCAACAATTCATCAAGATCTTGCTCAAAACTTTCATTTGATCGGAATAAAAAAATCCTTGATCATCCAGGAACTTATCCACTGATTCAGGTATGTTTCTCATGTAAGTTCTCTGTCCTTTGATTTTCTCATGCTTCACTCATCATCTATTTTACTGAACAAACCCTTGTTAGAAGTAGGAAAAATCACCGAATTGATTTGCACTGGGAATCTGCGAATTCGACGGTCTGGGTTTTGTCGTCCATTCCAAAAAATCCCCTCTCACTCCTAGGCGTCAGCATTGGACTCCATCTACCCATCTCCAGTCACTGATCCTTAGGGAGAAAATCACCCCTCTTAGTCTGACAGCCAATTTCTTGTGCACCTTTTTTTTCTTCCGGTTTTTGCTTGGATTCTTCCACATTGCTAAATATCTTATCCAAGTCAGTGTGTGGGAAGCCTTAATTCTCAGTATCAACCTCATCTTGGGAATTTCTCATTTTTTTGCTTAGATCCCGCAGGCTCCCGGGTTTGATCATCTAAACCAATACACTAATCCTAGATTCAATCCCAATTTCCACAAGTTACTGTGTTATCTTACTTGAGTAACATTTCCAACATCTTTAACCACCTCTACTCAAGTACTCCTTAATTTGTGGCTTATCCCTTAAATCTAGGGTTTTAAGCATTCACCTTACATATTCTTTGTCAGAGATTGATTTGCTTTAGGTCTTTCTTTTCAGGATAGTTATGGGTCTCCCCCATTGTCACTTGGGATTCTCCAGTGGCATAAAGCGAAGGAAGTCCTAACCAGCGTGACAACCATCCATCTTTTGGGGGTTAGAGTTTTTGTAGTTCACGAATTTAGTTTCCTGTCCCCTCTGGCATCCTGTATAAGATTACTCTATGGGGAAACTACAAGATCCATGATAATAGATCCATTATTAAGGAAACCATTACTATAGTACTTAAGAAACAAGTGAGCCAAGCAATGCAAAGATGTGCACTTATTCTCCCATTTGGTAATAACAATATTCCATATGGTGGTGAACAAGATCTTTGTTTATGTACCATACTTAGAGCATCCATTTGGTACAATAATGATCTTCACAGACTCAATTATTGAATTCCGCCCATCATAAACATCTCCTAAAATGGGTTGATCCGTGCTTGCAAACCACAACAAAGAAATGATAGGGTGCATGATCTTAATGGTAATATCTACCCTTTCACCAACCATCATCTAACACTGTATCCTTGACCTTTTTCATGTAGTTTGATATATTTTTCTCCAAAAATACCAAAACTTTGAAATAACCATGGCCCCAAGAGAAATCTCGACTTCTCTCAACCTATTAAACATGATGAATGTGGCAAACCAAGTATGTGCAATCTTCAACAATGAAATATGTTTGCACTCTTTATAGATTGATGAAATTGGTATGGATTTGTACAAAATTGCAGATATGGTATGCATCATCAATAAGAGTTCCCATCCATGTCACATGCGGTCAATAGATTTAAGTGCTAATTTCAAATAATGAATAATGCAAAGTATATGAAATATGTGTCTATTTAGTTTCCATAATCATGTCAACAACCTTGCGAATAGGTGCATTATCTGTGATAATTTGCACACAAGAATCAACATCTACATTTTCATTGAATTTAATGAACAACTCAATATATTGCACATCCTTGTATTTTCCAAGAGCATCCACTACTTTCAAGAACACTAATACATTTTGGGAAGACACCATGAAATTGATGGATGAATGACATTTTGCATCAATCCATCCATCCATAAAAAATGATACTTGAGGGCCATGATGATTTAATGGGTTCTAGGAATTTATCCACCTTCTTCTTTGTCTTAACCAATAACATGGTTCTAAGCTTCTCAGAATTGGAAGGGACATACTTAGTTGGAGACCATTCAACTAGAGCTCGACACATCTCAAAAAACAAAGGAGACTGTGCAACATTAAATGAAATGAAGTTGAGAGAGAAAAATAAGCCAATGGTAAGATCATCCTCCTCTCGCTTCTCTTGTTGAAATATCTTGTCCATTGGACTGGCACTTGCAGTCGCCCTCTTTCTTTCTGGCTAAATTGCACTCACTCCCAAATCTACTAGATTGCTTTCTCAAGAATGGAAGAGGATCCTCATTTTTGTGTGTCCTACTTGTTTCTTTTGTCACCTTCCCCAAGCCGATATCATTCTCTCTTTACATATTTTTTCATTGTGTAGCATTCATGATTCACCACTTTACATGCTCCAAGTCCATACTTAAGGCCCAACAAATGGTCCTTAACTTAGTAGTAGGTGCTCTTGAATTCACCATTGCAGTAATTACACATCCAAAGAACATTCCCTCCCACATAAATCTCTTCTCTAGGACATTGCTTTCTTGCTACATACTTCCACACTAATTCAAAGGGTTCGCTGAATTTTAACCTTTAGGTTTGAAATTTGATGAACTTTAACCAAAAATCCAATTTTTTCAAGTTTGGCTGAAGTTTGGTTTATGGAATTCAACCATTCTCACATCATTGAACTGTACATTAGGATTTTGAAGGAAAAAAGAAACAAAATGAAAACCCCTAAAATGAACCGAACCTGCGCTCTAGCTTGGTGTGCGAGTTCAGGAGCATATGCAAATCACACTTTCTCTAGTGCTTTGCAACATGTTCTCTAGTTCTTGGTTCCTCAATCGTATGGTGTATCTCTCTCATAGTGGGTGACATACATGGGCTGTGATGATCACTAGCGAGCACCGTGCCCACATGCCCTTGACCTGGTCATAGCTAGTGCCTATAGATATTAGAAATCATCTTTAAAAATTAAATTACCATACATAACATTATAAAACCATTCACATAATGTGAATGTTTAATGATAATGGGAATGGGAAGGTATAGAATGCCGTTATTTAATATATCTGTTTAACTATAGGTTTCTAGTGAATTGCTATAATGGAATGGCATAATATATATCACTAATGATAAATTGATAATAATATAATGACATTGTAATGTTTAATGAGGCTAGGCATGGTATTTTTATTTTAAAAAATATCTTTATGTATACTTTTAAAATTTTGAAATATGTATATAGACAAACTTAATGGAAAACCTTATCAAAATTTCAACCAAGAATTTGAATTCAAACCAAATCTCGTCATTGTTGAACTCGAACTTGAACCCAAACCATGTGAATTTGCTTTCACAACTGATATTTTTTAGAGAGTTTGTTATCTTGCTATGGCAGGGTTATTTCAGCATTAGCACCTGCACCTGCAGATCCACTTGCAAAAGATGGAGTAGTAACAAAGGTATATGAACTTGGACGAAGGGTACAACACCAACAATGACATTCTTCCCTTTCCTTTGACCTTTACTGGCTGACCTTGATGAATGAGATCCAGGTTGTGCCTAGGTGCACGCTGGGGACAACAATCGACTGAATGAGTCGAGTTCTGTTATGGCGGAAGCATATAAAAAGGAACAACAAAGCAGGAAACAAACTAGGTCAACAAGAAATATACACACAAACAATATGCAAGAATTCGAACCAATTTATTCCTTCTGCTCCATGAAAGATGGAAGAATCAGATGATGATAAGAAAGATGTCTATATTACATAATGTACATGCTTATATAGAGGATGTTGAGACGTTTGGGTAACTACCCGCTATGTTCAGTTACAAGAAGTTATAACGGTCAGAAGTTCAACCGTCATATAGCATGTTGATATGCTATCGGCTGAACATGTCGAGGTGAACTTGTCGGTTGTCGGTTGTCAAGGCGAGCTTGTCGAAGGTGAACCTGTCGACTGCTGGTTGGATCATTCCTCCTTACTTAAGAAACAATGGTCTCCATTGTGTATTCGTTCAGGTGAGGAAACTTGTTGGTGACATCATTAGCAGAGTACCATTTTCCTTGTGCGGGGAGCTGTCCAGCTTTAGCCACTTGAAACAAGGGAATGGAGTTCATCCTTGTAAGGTGTATGCGTCGTCCCACAATGGTGTCACAAAGAAGAGGTTCCTAAACATTTGGATGGATGTCTTCAGGTTCTGATGTCTGCAAGTTGTTCGGTTCCAACAATGGTGCATGATATGGTTGAAGCATATCTACATTGAAAACTGGAAGTAGGCCAAGACATGCAGGAATGTTGAGCTGAAAAGTGTTTTCTCCAATCTGTTTAAGGATACTATATGGACCATATCGCAAAGGTTTCATCTTTATGTATGGACCAGTGAAGCGCTCCTTCTTTAGATGTAACTAGACCTGATCCCTAATTTGGAATGAATGAGGAATACGATGCTTGTCGTGTCGGGCCTTAGCCTTTTGCATTTGCTCGTTCCAACATTTCTTGTGCTTTCTTACGGATGTTGTAGATTTGATCTCTAAATTTCAATGCTTTCTCCACTTCTCTTCCTTTGAAGTCGGTGTCGTTCGACTGTGTCGAGGAACTGATTAAGTTGATAGGCACCGAGGGTTGAAATCCGTAGCAGATCTCAAATGGACTATTTCCTGTAGAGCTGCGTTGAGCACGATTGTAGTTGTGTTGTATGTATGGAAGGTTGTCATCCCATGTTCAACGATGCTTGTGGTTGTACATGCGTAGCAATTGTATGACTAAGCGATTTACAACTTCCCTCTGTCTGTCTGTTTGCGGATGGAAGGCTGTCGACAAAGAAAGTCTCATGTCGAGCTGTTGCCAGAGGGTTTTCCAAAAGGTGCTGACAAATCTAGCATCTCTATCGGAAATAATGGTCATCGGGAGGCCATAGTGTTTCCACACATGTTCAAAGAAGAGTTGAGCAGTCTGTTGTGTTGTCGTAGTCTTCTTGCATGGTATGAGTATAGCCATCTTGGAAAATATGTCGACTACTACTAGTATCGCGTCATGCTGATGTTTGGTAGTAGGATATCCCGTCAAGTAGTCCATAGAAATAGATTCCCATGGTCGACTAGGAACTGGAAGGAGTGTATACCGTCCTTGTCGTCGATTCGACGGTTTAGCAATCGCACAAACCACGCACGATTGAATGTACTTGTTGACATCAAATTTAAGTGAAGGCTAGTAGAAATACTTTTGGAGGATAACAAGTGTTTTTGCGACTCCAAAATGTCCTGTGGTCTTGCTGTAGTGCGCGTCCCAAATGAGCTTCTGTCGATGCTCACTGGTTGGTACACAAAGTTGTCCAAGCTTGTATAGAAAGGTGTCCTTTAGGAAGTAGTTGACAGTCGACAACTTGTTGGTTTGAAGCTGTCGACAAATTGTAGAAAAAACGCAATCTCCCGAAAACAATTGCGGCCAAGTAGTGGTGTCATAACCCTGCATACTCATCACTGTAAACAATAGAGTAATGGGTGGTATGTTGAGACAATTGGCTGCGACATTGGCTTTGCCTTTCCGATACTTAATTACCAACTGAAATTGTTGCAGGTAATTAATCCACTTGAGTTTTCGGGTTGTCTGTAGTTTCGACTGAGTCGAAGTGAACTTCAAAGGCTTATGGTTAGTGAGGATGACCGTTTCCCTACCAAGAATGTAGTGTCTCCATTGCTTAAGAGCTTGCACAATGACGTACAATTATTTTTCATACGTCAAGAACCTTCTGACTGTGTCGCTGAAAGTCTCGGAATGAAACATGACTGGGTGACCTGCCTAAGTGATCACTACACCGAGGGCATATTCCGATGCGTCCGTCTCAATCTCAAAGGGCTGATGCAAATCAGGTAACACAAGTACTGGTGCAATACAAAACTTGTTTTTTATTTGATCAAAAGCTTGTTGTTGTGTCGGTGTCCATTTGAAGACAATTTTACCATTTCCTTTCGTCAATCGATTCAAAGGCCATGCAATGTGACTGAAGTCAAATATGAATCATTGATAGAAATTCACCAAACCAAGAAAACTTCTTAGTTCATGAATGTTTTGAGGAATGGGCCAATCTTTGAGGATCTGTACTTTTTCTGGGTCGACAAAAATTCCTACAGAGTCAATTACATACCCCAAATACTTGATGCTTGTCATCGCTAATGAGCATTTGTCCATGTACAGATATAGCCGATGTTGCTGGAGAGTGTCGAAAACATGCCAAAGTTGCTTGACATGTTCTTCCCATGATAGACTCAAAATCAAGATATCGTCTAGATAGACAATGCACATTTACAGATGAAAGGTCATAGAAGTTCATCCATATATCTCATAAAAGGTTGTAGGTGCATTGGTTAAGCTAAAAGGCATGACTAACCATTCAAACAATCCTTCCTTGGTTTTGAAAACCATTTTCCATACATCAGTGGACTCGATTGGAATTTGGTGATATCCCGACTTGAGGTCAAGTTTCGTTAAGAACTTAGCACCTTTCAGATTGTCGACGAGTTCATCAATCTGTGGGAGAGGGTATCTGTTCTTCACTGAAATGTTGTTGAGAGCCCGGTAGTTGATGCACATGCACCAAGTCCCGTCTTTCTTTGGAACTAAGACGACTGGATTTCCACAAGGAGAGGAGCTGGGCCGGATATGACCCTTGTTGATCAAATCCTGGATTTGTTTGCGAATCTCTTCATTTTTTAGAATGGATCTTCTGTAAACATATGTGTTAGGTAATGAAGAACCAAGAACAAGTTCAATGGAGTGTTTTACCTGGCAATGCAGAGGTACTCCGTCTGGTGCTTGAAATATGTTATGGTATTCTTCAAGAATGTTGTCGATTTGTTGTTGTTGTCGGGAGCTGCGATGGTCGGTGAGTCGACTCGTTGCTGCAGTCTTCCTAGAATGTTGAGGTTTTATCATGATTAATGCGAACTTTTGAGCATGATTGATAAGCTTCTTTGTTTGTTTCGCAGATATCATAGCAACCGTTGATGTGGGTTGTCGCTCTGGTATGCCATACCATGGGTTTCAGATTTTGACAATCACCTTCTGAGGCCATGACTGATATGTATCGTGTCGATCCCATAGGTAGGGTTTATTGAATAGGGCGTCGGCTACGGAAAGCGATGCCATGTCACAGAGTACTTCATCTTCAAAAGGCTTAATGAAGTAGGCGAGTCGGCATTATCATGTGGTCCTTAGTTCCTGCCCATCCTTCATCCAACCGATATTTTAAAGCTGAGGATGCAGAGTGGTGACAAGACCTAATTTCTTCACAAGATCTTCAGAAACAAAGTTCTTCTGGCTACCATTATCCACAATAAGATGTAATGGATTGTTCTGAACCCATATCCGTGTATAAAATAGGCGCTCTCGTTCCTCCTCATTGACGATGGTCGAGGCTGTCCGAGTGGTCGAGGTCGAAGCCAGGAGGGTTGATGCATCTGGATTAGATTCTACCAGGTTCTGTCGGGCGCGTAAGATGTCGACAATTTTGCCAAAAATGTCTTCCGAGCTTTGCATTCTGACGTATCATGCTATGATGAACTGTGATAATCACAACATTTCCCGGTAGGGTTCTGTCTTCTGCGATCCCTCTTGTATTTTTGAAAGTTCTTCTTTTGATGATCGATTTTGGTGGATTCTGCTGAGAAGGATTCTTGAACTTGTCAGAGTCGGTTGGCGACTTCTTGTCGGATGTTCGACCTGTTGGCTTGTTCATGAAACATGTCTTTCCTTTTTGTTTAGCTTCAAGCTTGCCGGCGTAATGAAATGCATCCGCAAGCGTACTGACAATTAGAAACTCCATCTCTTGCTGAATATACGGGGATAAACCGCTGACGTACTTCAGGACAAGCAATTTCTCTTCTTCTTGGATGCCAAGTCTAGCCATGAGTCGATAAAACTTGTCGGTGTCACTCTGTACGGACTGGTCTTTCCACTGCCTTAGTTGCTACCACTTCTTGTACTGTTGTTCAATGTACTTGGGCAGATAGAACTCCTTTCAGACATATTCGACAAATTTTACCCATGTGTCGATGGGGTCTTCTTCTTTATCCATTTTTGTCGATAGGTTCTCCCACCAACAGTGTACGGAGGTTGACATCTTCAAGGACGCAATGGTGATCTTTTCCACTTTGGAAAGTTGATTTACCGCAAAGTAAGATTCCAATTGTTGCACCCTGACGGATTCCACGTCGATCTTGCCTTCAAGGTTCGGTATGTCCAGATTCATTTGCATTTTGAAGGGGTTGATTTTATTGGAGTGAGATCACGTCGAGGATTCCCTGGAGTTCACAGTGACTCTTAAGAGAATCTCATTGAACTAGGCGAACATTTAGGTTCGTTGGCGAGGCAGGGATTTTTCTATGAGTTGCTTTGTCTCGTTAGTTGCATGTCTATTGTCTGTTTCTTCGGTCATATTTTCTAAAGTCGAACAAAGTGTCTTCTTGTGTTGCTGGGCTTGCGAGCGTGTTTGAACAAGCATAAGTTAAATAACTTCGATGGAAGTGCTTATGTAACTTAAGCTCTAGACAAGATCTTGCTATGATACCAATGATCCAGGTCGTGCCCAAGTGCATGCTGGGGACAACAGTTGACTGAATGAGTCGAGTTTTGTTATGGCGGAAGCATATAAAAATGAACAACAAAGCAGGAAACACACTAGGTTGACAAGAAATATACACACAGACAATATGCAAGAATTCGAACCAATTTATTACTTCTGCTCCATAAAAGATGGAGGAATCAGATGATTATCAGAAAGATGTCTATATTACATAATGTATATGCTTATATAGAGGATGCTAAGACGTTTGGGTGACTACCCGCTACGTTCAATTACAAGAAGTTATAATGGTCAGAAGTTCAACCATCACAGAGCATGTTGATATGTTGTCAGCTGCAAACTTGTCGGCTGAGCATGTCGAGGTGAACTTGTCGAAGGCGGACCTGTCGATTGTCGATTGTCAAGGCGAGCCCGTCGAAGGCGAACCTATCGACTGCTGGTTGGATCAGAATGAGCCATGATTTCTGTGCAACGATTCAAGAAAAACACTGTTGTTGGAGAAATGACAAATCTAGTTTGCTAAAGATGCCTTCAAATCTCTTGGATTCCCTTCAAATCTGGTTTTTATCCTTCACCTGCATAAAAGTAGACAGATAGAGCCCATGGTTCCCTTTTTGGTGCATTAGTGTCCGATATGTTGGGACACGCCTAGGGCATGTGTCTGACATGTGTTTTCCATGTGTCCTGTTGTAGGACACATGTCCTAGCATGTCACATGCTTGAGACATGGGATACAGGTCACAAGGGGGCTTTGGGATGTGTCATGTTTCTTAGATCTTAACTTAAATGTATCTTGACACCTAATAACACTTAAATATATTGTAATACCTTGATATTTATAAATGAGTGTTAACTTGACAACCTAACATTAACCTTAACATTATTTGTTACAAGTAGTCATGTTACTAAATGTAATCAGCAAACTCACTTTTAGATTATCATATCCATACAATGCATAACACAATATTGATTTTTTCCATTATTAATATCTACAAGCTAACAAGCTAACATTTAATCCATTAAACAGGCATGTTATTAACATAAAGGCCCCATGCCTCAGACACAGGTAATTTAAACTTAAAGAAACAATATGCAAAATGACACAACCGTACAAATTATTGTAGAGTAGTATGAGAGAGGATAACATGATTTAATCCTCTCTTTGTAGCTTTCAATCTTTGCTTTTGCTGCCTTTGCCTAATTGACTGCTTTTGTGTGTAACATTTTAAGTTTTTTTATTCAAACTCGGAAGACTTTCTGAAAAGCAGGGTTTGCAACATTGGCTGCATCCTTGCAGTTTTGCTTCAGCTAATACATTTTTGTCTGGTAGCACAATCAACAGAATATGCAAATATTACTTCAGTTAATACATTTTTGTCTAGCAGTAGAGTCAACAGAATGCAAATATTT
The DNA here is from genome assembly GCA_001517045.1 of Pseudotsuga menziesii. NCBI lineage: Eukaryota > Viridiplantae > Streptophyta > Pinopsida > Pinales > Pinaceae > Pseudotsuga > Pseudotsuga menziesii. The sequence continues at coordinate 305,479 of LPNX010766092.1, forward strand.
ATTTTCATGAATCCAAGTAAATCTCATTCATTGTCGAGGGACTCCTGACTTGATATTTTTGGCATCCGTAATACAATAACTGAGATGTCATCAGTTGTTCCTCGATCTTGTGCAACTTTCACAAGGTCCTTACAAACATCTTCCAATGGTTTTTGCATTCTACATCAAGCCAATTTCATATTATGTAGTGAGACTTTCGGCCATATATATATATATCAAATTGCAGAAACCTGAGGCTTATATTACAGAATTACAAAAAATTTAAAATACATCAAGTATGATACAAGGCTATGTTTGACAAAGAGAATTGACCATTAAGAAATTCCACATGTCAGTGAACACTATTAGCACTTACCCAGTTGACAGGCAGATGTCAATCACTTCCTGGTTTTCCATTTTCTCCCACAGTCCATCAGTCCCCAAGACAATGAGATCATCCTCTGTGAATTTGAATATTAAGTTATAAGAATATGGCAATAGGAAATGAGACATGGTTAAGTTCAAATTCAAGGTGGCAGTATTAGTTTTTGTACTCCCGGACTTTTTATGTTTGTGCCAGATGGTGCTTTGATACTTCTATATTTAGTATTTACTATGGTAATTAGGGAGGTTTTGCTTTGGTTTTGGGCGTAATATTGGCCTTGATGTTAGTGCTAGGGGTGGTTTCCCTCACAAACTACCTGTTTTTGTAAAAAACTTGAAGTGCATATTTTGTAATATCAATAGAATAAAAGAAACATTTTCTACAAAAAAATGCGAGAACAGTTTATTACCGGAGGATATGGTTTCCACAGTTACATCAGGCTCTGCAGTAAGCCCAAATCCACCTTGTGCTCCATCAATCCTCCCATCTGACCAGCTTCACAATTGCAAAATTTATGAAGAGCATATGAGCTTGAAGGAATTGCATGGTAACATAAAAATGCATAGCAAAGATAAATAGCTCTTTTACTTCAGTTACAACAGTTTTCTTTCTATAAAATAAACTTACACTAATATAATGAAACACACGAGAATAACTTGTCAACAAGGTTAGTGATGGATCTGCATGGAAACAACATGAGAATTGATTGGATCATCACAATGATAAAATCGGACCTGTAATTTGGTGAAATAGCTGGCAAATAAACCTTTATTGTAGCATATTAGTCTTCCTCAACGATGCATCTCTACTTTGCATTCAATAGCCTCCTTATATCAAGATTCATCCAATTATCCATCTAAGCTTCCTCAGATAGGCACTTTCAAGATATGTTAATATTCTCCGAAATTATGTGGATGTACAAGAAGTGGAAGAGGAATCGCATGAACAGGTATGAACTACTGATGAGTAAGAAAACTTGAAAAATAAAGAAATAAAAGAGCATTTGATTTAGTGATCTCATAAACTAGTGGAAAAGGTCACTTAGGAATTAAAATATCTTGTTCTAGAATATGCTTTGTTAACACCAAAATTTGACCTTACAAATATGAGTGTTAATCTATAGCACATATTCATGGATATCATTTGGGGTGAGCACATTGTTACAGAGTTCATCATTTGGCATTGATGGTTCATAAGTACATTAAGGGATGGATTGGTTAATCGGTCTGTTGACCACCTAACCAACTAGGTGGACAACCATGTACCTCTTATCACACAAAGTGTAGCTACCCACTAAGGGTATCCCATCCGAGATGGTAGAGGTGAGGTAGCTAACCGGTCACACCGCAAGGGCCTCGTCCACTACTAATGGAAGGTAGTTGTAACAACGGACGGGCTCTTGACACATTAGATCAAACGGTAGGATGATTAAGGGGGAGACCATACTAGCCTATGAGGGCTAGCGAACATACTCAAGACACTTTAAGGGATAAACAATGGTTGCAAGAGATGGCCGATGAGTAGGTCGATCTAGATCTAGGAAGATGGATGTGGTAGATGAGGTTAAGGTCAAATTGGGTAGGCTTAAGATAATGGAATATTGCCCAACTTGAAGAGAAATGTACTACAAGGAACTTAGGAAAGTAGATCTATATAGATATAGTCTAAATGAGAAATACCCAAGTTAGATCCACCTAGGGTTTGTGCAATTTATGACAAAGTGGACCCAAAAGAATAGATAGGGATGTATAAAGAATAGATCTAGGGGCTTGAAGAGTAGATCTATGGATTTGAAGTGGGTTCAAGCATACCCAACTAACAGATCTGAAAGAATGACCAAAAGCCCAAGAAGGGCATCCCACCTAGGAGTGACTAGTGCTAGATCCAAGAGTAAATGAAGTCGAATTAAGTTGAAACTTTAGATCTAGGGTTTAAACTTTAAATATTTATTCCTAAGTGGGTTTTGATGCTCGTCATCAAATAAGCACCCAACCTATCAGATCTAGAAAACTATGGTTTTAACAATGAGGGTTTTGTGTGACAATTGGATAAAATACAGAAAATGATACTAACCTTGTAGATCATACTTGAAAATACTTGCGGCTGCCTCAATTGTTGATGATCCTTCCACTTTGTTATAATTCCAAACAAGATCCAATAGCTCCGGTGTAAAAACGTGTTGCTCCAAAGAGATAATGCGCCCTCTCCACCTGTCAATCCGAATTACTGAAGTGAGATTCAATTCACAAATAAAGAAGAACTATGCAAGTCATCTAGAAGAGAAAAAAACTCAATGCACAAAGACAATTGGTCACTCCCTCAAAGATGAAACGATTTGTCCGAAAGATAATGCAAGACGTCTTCACAATCTCCTCCAAACAAGTCGCTACCCTACAAAATATCAGTATGGCCTCCACAAAATAGATATTGAATGCATAAAAGATCCACTCGAATGTATAAGAAAAAGGAATAACAAACACGAGCAAGAACATTTACAAAGCTTTCAAGAGATTTTCCAAAATTTTTCTTGCATTCCAATATTTTCAGAGCCAAAAGTCCCCTTTACAATGAGAGAGCATCTCAATATATAGATCTCTCCGATACAGAATCCCTAGTCCAAAAGCATAGACGACTAGGATCAAAATATAGATCATAATAATCAATGGCTAAGATAAGCCGGATACATCACACATAGATCACTCAAAATAAGAGGGACGCACCCACTCAAAGACGCCCTAGGTGGGAACGCACCAAATAAAAGATGTGAAAAGTATAACATAACACATGGTGGGACTAGGAGGTAATATAAATCCTTCACTAGCATGTCCACATGGCACAATCATAAGATATAATCATAAGTCATAACATAAAGTGACTAAAGTCACCAAGTCGTGCCCCTCAAAATACATAAAAAACGCCCACAATGACAAATGCTAGGTCGTGTGGACACCATGAATAGTAAAGATAATGCCGAAAGTTGAAGATATCATCAATAATGTTCCTCGGACTAATTCCATGCCATCTCCTTGCCTCAATTACCCAAATCGATTTCCTCACTAGCCACTTTCATTATTTTAATGTGTCAAAATGCGGCCTCGAGAAAATAACAATGCTCATATCTCACGACTGACTGAACCTAGGCATCAACTAACTGTAAAAATGGATATGACACCATAGCAATATGGTAATATCGGCTGACTACACTCTATGTGCCCCTATGGTGCTTGTTGTCACATTTATAGTAGCTGGGCTACTTTAGTTCTTGAGCAGTAGTGAGTAGTTCTTTGAGCCAGTCCTTTACTATGAGGTCAACAGATGATGAGCCACCAGTTGATGATCTCCCACTTTTAGCAGATCCAAACAATCCAGATTGACTAGTTCTATGCCATAACTGAGCCTTAAGACCCCAGATTCGATGACTGAATTAGCCATTCTTTCATGACCCAGAGCGGATATTGTTATAGTGCCCTTAATATGTAGCAGCGGCAGTTGTTCCAAGGATCTTCAGATTGGTTTAAGATCCAGTGCAGGTATATGACCCAGGTGATATTATGGTTTGTGCATGTGGATTTTGATGTTTCTTTGTTACCTATTTTAGCTGTGAGACTTGGTTGATATTGATTATATGTTGGCAATACTTTATCTTAGTTTTACTTGGAATCTAAAGAATAAATGGTCTAGCTGTTTTGACCGAGAGATTCATGTGTATACTCATTGTCCTTTCCCTACTCCTAGTATGGATTGGTCATTTCCCTTTAGGGACATAGCTTGCTAGTCTTGGCACCATCTCCACTGTCTCCGTCCATCCGTTGCTTTCCCTTGTTGATTGATTAACCTTGACATGTAACTTGACTAGTGACATTTGGGATTTCCCCTATCTTCACCTCTATGTTGTAATAGGTCTCCATGTATAAATTGTGTCTCGGTGTCGATTTATGTGATGTTTATCACAGGGAATGTCTACCTCTAGGTCTTGAACACAAGTAGTCCTACCAAAGAAGTGTTTTTAGACACTAAGGCATCGAAGCTTAAAGTTATTATAAATGGATGCCTGGCCAGCAAAATAAACGTGTCTCTAGACACTACTGCAAATAAAAAATAAAACTAGCTAGTTTCCAAGAGATGAGCACTCATCCATTGTATGGTGTAGGGCTCATTTATCCCCATAGGGTATCATGGTGAGGCAAGCCCCTTAAGGTTGAGCCTTAGTCATTTTCTGGAAGCCTAGAAGGCTTTCCAGAGCACCTGCTTTTAGAGGCTGGCAAGTTAGTAATAAGAAAAAAGTTGTTGGCTAGAGGATGAGCACTCATTTTTTGTATAATGTACGACTCATTTCCCCCATAGGGAAACAGGGAGAGACTGGCCCCCATAAGGTTATGTCTTTGTCATTTTCTGGAAGCTCAGAAGGCTTACTGAGGCACTTGCCCTTAGAGGTTAACTAGTATAACAATGCTGTGCAAATAATGTATAAAAATGTTGCTTGTTTAAAGTCTAGTGGAGCCTTCTCATCATTCCACCCGTATGTGAGACACTGCCATTCCCTATTGTTCACCTAGTCCAACTTATGTTTGTGTGGATCCCCTTATCCATTAGCCCAGGTGCTTACAATGTCGAGTTATCAAGTCATCCCTTTGGCCTTACCTGGTTTTAGTTCCCTTCACCCTTGACTAGTAAAAGGGCTAAATCTAAACGTGAGTATACCCTAGAGGTTCTTGTTTAAAGGAACTAATCATTTTGATTTAGATTATTATATGTGTATTGTGCTTATACTTGCCAACACAATCTAATTATACTTGAGTGTCACTGTTAGCATAGATAATTGAGCATGCATGTCCATTTTGTACTTTGCAGTATCATAGTTTAGTACTTGGGTCATCATTTGATCATTCTTGTCTTGGGCAACCTAGTGTTGACCAAGCCAGGAGTAGGGACCAGGATGAGTTATAGACCGATGGTTATGGATGATGATTATTTATGGTCTACAAGTGTCCATTAGACATATTAATGCTTTAGATGGTGATTTGCTATGATGTCTTGTATTATTTTTTATGATTATCAACATTTACAGGCTTTATTATTATTATGGTTCTGACATGGATGGGGCTTCTGATGTACCTTTGTGATGGACATATTGTGTATGAGTACTCATTCTTAGTTGATTTGGACATTCTAAGTCCATTGGTGCAACTGGTTTTCAATTTCAGGCAATTGCAAGAGAGATATGGTCTTTCAAGCATTTTGCAGTAGATTTGCCCTTGGAAATTAAAAATAAAACACAATGCAGATATTGGTGAGATCTCCCAGGGCGCTAGAGTAGATCCTTGGGGTGCAGTCAGTCGATTGTACCATATACCTGGGGTGCTAGGCACATATGTTCAGTCAATGTTTTGCGTAGATGCTTCCCGGGTGAGATTTTGACAGTTTTATGTTCCCAAGGCAACATTTTAGTGATAAAATATGGCTAACGAGGAAATCGATTTGGGAAATTGAGTTAAAGGAATGGCATTGAATTGGTCCGAGGCACATTGTTTGGGTCACCTTCACCATCTGAGGACCAACATCAGCTTCACTTCACTTGGGGTCCACACATCCTTGATTTATGCAGTTTGAGGGTGTTTTGATGTATTTTGTGGGAGATACCCTAATGATTTTTATCACTCCTTTATGTTATTTGCCACCACACCTTGTTATTGTGCCATGGGGCTATGCTAGTGAAGGATAACATGACCTGCTAGCCCCACCATGTGCTACTTTGTGGTTATTAGTCATATTTTATGTGGTGCGCCCCCTTCTTTTAGTGAGTTGATCCATGTGAGATGTATCCGGCTAATCTTAGCTGTAGATTAGGACAATGTTATCTTATGATCTTGACCCTTGATCTTTTTGGATCTAGGTTTTATATACTTGAGGGATCTATATATTGAGATGCTCTCTCATTTGTAAAGGGATTTTGGCTCTGGAAATATTGAATACAAGAAAACTTTTGCAGAAACTCTTGGAAGCTTTGTTAATGTATTTGGATGTGATTGCTACGCCTCTTGCTTGGACATTTCAGTAGATCTTGCATGCAAACAAATATTTTTCTGGTAGGTCATACTGATCTTTTGCAGGGTAGCGAATTGGTTGGAGGAGATTGCTAAGACGTCTTGCATCGTCTCCCGGTCAAATCGTTTTGTTTTCATGGAGTTTTTCAATTGTTACTTTGTGCATTGGATTTTTTTCTGTAGAAGAAGTACGTAGCTTATATTTTTCATCCGTGAACAAATCTCATTCGTAGTTTGATTTTGAAGGTGAAGAAGAGGGGGCGCACTTCCTTCTTTGGGCGTTTTACTTTTGTTTCATGCTGGATCTCGCTAGAAATTGTAACCAAGTGGAAGGATCATCGAAATCCAAAGCGACCATAAGTATTTTTAGGTACGATCTAAAAGGTTAGTATTGTTTTTCAGTATTTTCATCCATTTGTCCATTTAAAACCCTTGTTTTGTAGATCTGATAGATCTGGTGAGTTTTTTATGACGGCCATCAAAACCCACTTGGAGATTGATGAATAAACCCTAGATCTCGAATTTCACGTAAATCGAACTCCATTTGCCCCGGGATCTAGCACTAGTCTCTCTAGGTGGGGGCGCCCCCTTTGGGTGGGTCGCCAAATTTTTAGATCTATCAGTTGGCTATGCTTGAACCCGCTTGATTTCCATAGATCCATCCTTCAAGTTGCCCGATCTAGTCACTCTTTGCCCCGATGTATTCTTTTGGGTCCGCCATGTCCACTTTTGCATAAACCCTAAGTGGGTCCCTTTAGGATTTCCATTCGCTTGGCTAGCTCTTTTCAGATCTATCAGTTGGGTATGCTTGAACCCACTAGATTTCCACAGATCTATCCTCCAAGCACCTGGATCTATTCATTTCATGCCCTAATCTACCCTTTTGGGTCCACTTCATCCACTTCTGCATAAAATCCTGAGTGGGTCCTTTAGGTTTCTCTTGTATATGGCTAGATCTTTCCAGATCTACTTTGCTTAACTCATGTGGTACTCTCTTTCTTAAGTTGGGTTATTTTCCTAATTCACTAAGCCTCCCCAACTTCACCTTAGCTCCTATACCACATCTATTTCCTAGATCTAGACTACCTCACTCATTATCTCTCTCTTTTACCCATTGCTTACCTTTAGGAGTGTCTTGAGTAGGTTCGCTATCCCTCTTAGATTAGTAGGGACTGCTACACCCTCTTTCAACAGGGTTGTCCACATATATGAATATATGAATATGGGCCTTTTTCATCAACAACTTTTGAAGAGGGGTTTGGGGACCAAATCAGATAAACGTGAAAGCATTTCAAGCAGTCTAGCACAAGGATCAGCATTTCAAGCAGCTCAGAGCACGAACACGAGCTCATACTCCTTTCATTCACTTGCTCTCTATCAAATACAAAAATGCAATGAATGTCCAAAGCAGGAAAGGTCGAGTCATGGCCACCACTAGCACCTTGTATCATACAACTGATTACGAATGGATTTGATCATAGAATCAGTAAATCAAGCCACCAATGCATCAGTTGCAGGATGATGAACAAACCAACGGTGAAGCTGCCATTATCTCCAAATGTATTGAGGGTGAGTTTCCATTGGTCTACAGAGCTCGAGTGACCTTCGATTTTGTGACCAAAATATTCAGGGAGAACTGATCGCAAATTACAAGTTTGAAGCGGGCAGAGCAGAAGTTCAAAGTGTGTTTTGGGCTTGGCTTATTGCTAAGTTATCGGGCCACGAGTTGACCCACTGATTGGCGTATTTTTCACACCAGAGCTTGGAGAAACCAATCGGTTGGTGTAAACACATGTGGCGACCCAATCAATCAGTTAATGGCCTGGGGTTCAACAAGCTCACGACAGAGGATAAGTTTGATCAGAGATTATGTTTTCCTGTCCCTGGCAGCCAGCTTATTTGATGCTGAGATATTTTTTTATCTCCTTCTGCGCTTTCTCATAATCGTTGAGTGTCAATACTAGACATCACTCCACGATTAAAACTCAACGCCAGAAAATGGTTTATCTTCACAAGGATAAATTCACGACTTTTTGGCAGCCGAAGTCATCGACATTGGCAGTCGATTTTCATTGGAGGTCGAGTTCATATCTGGCATCTGATAGTGGATGGAAGATAGCAGAAAATCGTGGAGCATCTTGGAACAGCTCGTGAGCTAGGTCATGGAGCAATCCACGATTTTCTTTGGCATCCATCGACATTTGTTGAAGCAGCCATTCTATTCCAAAGAAAAATGCCACGAGTTCGCCAAAGGAGCCACTTGCGGGTATTTTGCTTGCTACCTGGAAATCGGGAGCATCACCCATCCACTATCGAAGCTAAATTAATGAGAGTTGCATTCGCAGACTTAATGGGATCGTAGCGCAGTAAATGATGGGCCAGCCTCGAAATATTCCGAGTGTCGATACATCACACAATATTGGTGGTTTGTTGGAACTTGGCAGTGTATTTGTTGTAGCAAACATGAGTTTCGGTGACCCAAGTCACCACGTTTTCTGCAGTCGATGGCGTCTTTACATAATTGAAAATATCGGCATTGACATCCAAACATAAAACAAATCGTGGGCCTGATTTCTTGTATGACTGATTGATGGAAATCACGTTTTAATGGAGCCACCATTTGCTTAGTTTGCAGCTGTTCTGCTAAATCTTCATGCGCCGTTTCATTCCCTGAATTGAAGAAATCCTCTATTTGCCGAGTCTCAATCAACTGACAGTTGAGGCTGTTAAATTTTGTGGCTCCAGGGATTTCCTGCGACTTGGCTTAATAAATGGGCTAGAGTCAAAACTCATGCACGCGCAGATCTGGCTGCGTCCTTCCACGCGGAGCTTGGATCCCTTTCTCATACAACCAAGTGTGTTAAGTTTTCCTTTAGTTATATGTCTATTGTTTTGGGTTGGAACCTAGTAGTTAAAAGCATAGTTCCTTTTAAGTAAAGAAGATTTTGTAATGTATTCGGTGATGATGAAAAAGTGGATCTAGGGTCCTACTTTTTCTCTATTATTATTATTTTTTTATTTCATGAAAAGTCTCTTGTCCTGTAAAAGAAGATGGCGTTCTCTTTTGTAACGATGGAAAAATTGGGATGATTCTTTCCCCAAAGTTTAATAGAAAATCATCTACAGGTGTTTTTTGGATGTTTAGTTGAGCACTCTCTTTGATGTTTGCCGTGAACTTGTGGAGCTTCAATGAATTGGTGATTGTTGATAGAAGCTATTTTTATTTTCTATGTTTGTGTTGGAGACCATAAACAAATGCTATCATCTTATTGGAAGGTAAAAATCCTTAGCAGCTGCTAGCCTTTTCCTTTTGTAAGCGTGCATACATGGGCATTGATCTTTGCATTTAATCTAGTTTGATTGTCTAATATTGATCTTTTGTTTGCATAGTGCATCCCCTGCAATTAGGAAGAAGTAAATATAGTAGCCGCACCATGGACTAATCAGGGTTTGCTCAATCATGCGATCTCTCCCCCTTAGCCACATATGACACAAGGCCCTCGTGAGTTCTCCTTTTGACTCCATTTCTCCCTTTGATCTATTGGCACTGGTCTATTTGCGAGGATTGATCTTTGCCTCTTTCCCATCACTCATTCAAATTACATCTATACTACAAATGTTTCTCTAAGGAAACCTCTTCGTTTCACCTTGTCTGTTATTGCATCTGCCTTAGTGATCCTAACCTTAGGGAAGCCCCCATTGATTTGGAGAAGAGCCAACCTGAAGTGAGGAAAAGAGGAGTGTGGTGATAGTGGTTGCTCTTTTTGCAGTTGCTATCGGGCCGGTGTGGCTACTTTTGGGCTTTGACACACGCATGCCGGTAAGAGGCTCGGACTCACACAAGCTAGTCACCACTGCCACATAATTGGAAAATCTCTCTGGTGCCCTGCTCTCTCTAACCTCCCTCTTAGGTTGCCCCACAGACTCCTCAGCTTCCTTCACAAGCTCCTTCAACCAACTTGGCTTTATCTTCCTGGAAGTAGCTTCCTGTGGTCATGGAACAATCTCCCACACATCATTCTTCATGATGGAATTGTTCTCTTCCATCATGGCATCTCTCCAAACATGATGTGTGGATGCTTTCTCAAAGGTAGAAGGCTCGGAATCACGCAAGCTAGTCACCACCGCCACGTAATTGGAAAATATCTCTGGTGCCCTGCTCTCTCTAACCTCCCTCTTAGGTGGCCCCATAGACTCTTCAGCTTCCTTCACAAGTTCTTTAAGCCAACTTGGCTTTCTCTTCTTGGAAGTAGTTTCCTGTGGCAAACCCTCCTCCTGAACCTCCTCATTAGACGACCGTCTCCCTGAAGAAGTACCAATGGTCTGAGATGCTATGCCTGGTGAACCTGAACTTGAACCAAGTGAACCCGAATCACATGAAGGTGTAACCTATGAACTTGTAATTTGATATCTTGTCACTGTACCAGAAGTCCCTATAGACTGTGTCCCTGAAATTGATGATCTTGACACCTGTGGACCAATCACACCTGAGACCTTTGACCCTGTACTCTAAGATGCTGTCACCTGTGGAGTAGAAACCTGCTTCTCCTCCATCTCCTAAAGTCCTGCTCCTCCTCAAATCTCACCTCGCTCCTCACTACAACTTTTCGTTGTGCAGGAAGGTATATGCGGAATGCCTTTGAAGTCTCATCATATCCAACAAAGATGTATTTTTCTATATTAGCCTCCAACTTTGTCCTCTTCTCAGAAGGTACATGTGAATATGTAAGGCATACGAAAATGTGGAAGTGGCCTATCTCAGGCTTCTTCCCACTAAACATCTCCTCAGGATTTTTACTCCCCAATGCTTGGTGATGACTCTTGTTTTGAACATAAATAGTAGTAATACAGGCCTCAACCCATAGAAAGAAAGAAAGAATCTGGTCATGCAGCATGGCTCTCGCTACTCTCACTATCGCACGGTTCTTCCTTTCTGCAAATCCATTCTGTTGTGGAGTGTAAAGAACTATCAACTGTCTCTTTATCCCCTCTTGTCTGCAATACTCATCAAACTCCTTAGAGGTATACTCATCCCCATTGTCTGATCTGAGTACTCTGATCTTCCTCCCTGTTTGGTTCTCCACAAGAGATTTGAACTCTTGGAACTTCTTCAAGACTTCTTCTGATTTCTTGCTCCTCATGAAGTAGATCCAGGTCTTCCTGAAATAACCATCAAAGAATGTGATGTAGTACTCAAAACCTGTCAAAGAGGCAGATGACATGGGACCACACAAGTATGAATGAATAAGATCAAGCACTCGCTCTGATTTGGTGTCACTACTTGGAAATACAGTCTTACTTTCCCAAAGCACGCCCCCTACACACACCACTCTGCTCTGTGCTGAAATCTGACAAACCTATTGTGATGTCTCTCAACATCCTCAAAGTTGGATGATGAACATGGGCCATCCTCCTATGCCACAAATTGCACAACTCACTGCTGCTGCTAGTTTTTGCCAGTGCATGATGAGGATGTAAAAGAACCTTGTACATTTTCCCACATCTAACTCCGATGGCATATGAAGAAGATGGTCCTGCTGGCTTGGGAAAGACACAAACTTTCCCATTTAAAACATATACTCCAAAACTCCCGTCCTAAATAGTGGAAACTGAAACAAGGTTCTTCTTCAGCCCAGGGACATACAAGACATTCCTCGGTGTCATGGGCTCCATGGACTCCCTCTCAAAAACAACAGTCCCATGCCCAACTTCTCTCACCACTGTATCATCACCCATCACCATCTCTAGATCCAACGCCGTCTCAGTCATCTCGGTGAACAAGTCTTGAACACCTATCATATGGCTTGAATCCCCACTGTCAATATACCACATGGAAGGAGTGGTGGACCCACTTAGTGAATGCCCAACTTTTATGGAATGCCCCATCTGGTCCTCCATATCATCATTGGTGATATATGATGCTCTCTCTATACAACCACCAACAAAGAGAGAAAACCCTCTCAAATCTCGCAGCATACTCATCGATCTCCACTGTTGCTGTCTGTTGTTTCTTATTCTTCTTGTTTGGACACTACCCAGCATAGTGCCCAAACTTCTCACAAGCAAAGCATTTCACTTTGCTCATGTCCTTCTTTTGCTCACTTGTCCACTGCTTGGTCCCACCCTTAGGACCCTGTTGCCCACCTATTTCAACTAGGTGGCAACCACATGTACATTAAAGATGTACATTCTGTGCAGTTTGTACCATGGAAAAATCTTAGGGATTTTTCACTCAGCAGGGCAATTATGCCCTTTTTGTACACGAAATGTCCGCTCCCCTGCGTGGGATAATTAATGTAACTTTATATGTCATCATGGGTCATTCCTATAAGGATGTCACCATGGACTTTATTATCAGGGAAGTCTTCTTCACCGAGTGTTTTTTTCCCCTTCCAGTGAATTTTGTTAATTAACAATTTTAATTGGTTGGGTTTTTCACTCACAAATCCTCCAAAGTGGTGAATTGGCGTTCTGATAATCAAGCCCATGAGGTGGCTAAGGTTTCAAGTTGTTGTCCATGACCATGCTAGCCATATCTTGTAGTCTTGCGAAATTTCGTTAGGATTTTAATTTCTATTTTGATTTTTTCTTAATTAATTAACTTTACCATTTGGTGGATAATTAATTAAGTTTTGATGTAATAATGTAATCTCTTGAACCTTGGCATTTTGTAATAGGGGCTATAAATGCAAATGAAAATGCTATGACACCCCCTAAGCCATTGGTTCAAGTCTCATGTCATTCTGACAAGGGGTTAGGAAGTTAGAGCAATTTTAGTTAAGACAAAGTATTTTTTCCTAGGAAATTAATTTAATTTCCAAGGGTGAAAAATTAAATTATTTGATTTTGAAGGAAAAAATCAAATAAGGCCATGGTAATTAAGTTTGGGGGTGGCCAAGCATAGTCAATTTTTATGGTCAAAATAAATGTCTGAAGATCTCCTAAGTGGGGCGTCCCTCTTGTCTTAATAAAATATAAAATATAAAAATAAAAGATGAAATACAAAATAAAAAAATAAAAAAATAAAAATAGAAAATAGAAAATAAAAAGATAAGAATAAAAAATATAAGATTAAAACTTGGAAAAAAAAGAAAAAATAGAAAATAAAAAGATAAGAATAAAAAATATAAGATTAAAACTTGAAAATAAAATTAAAAAATTAAAAAATAAAAAGATAAAAATAAAAATAAAAAATAAAATAAAATATTAAAAGATTAAAAAATAAAAAGATAAAAATAAAAAATAAAAGATAAAAAAAGATTTAAAGATAAAATATAAAAAGTAAAAGATAAAAAGATAGAAATTTTAAAAAATAAAAGATTAAATAAAATATAAAAAATAAAAGACAAAAAATAAAAACAATAAAAAATTAAAATAATAAAAATTAAAATTTGAGTCAAAAGGGAACCCCACTTGAGTCATGGAAACCCTAGATCTAAGGGTTAAGCTTTATTGTGACATGGATCTATCTTTTTGACCATTGATTTGAAAATGCACCCTTGCTTATGATTGGTGGATGGCTTTCAAAGTCAACAAACCTAGATCTAGTGGTGGAGATCTAATCTTGGCCATTGATTTTCAAAGGGTTGAGGTTGCTTCTCAACTATATAATGAGAGTCTCACTACGTCATTTGATAACCTCTCTCATGCTATTGTTATGCTGCTGAATTCTTTCCCTCTTCTCCTCTCATATTTTCTCAAGCATTTGGCCAAAGCCTTTTGCCATTGTTGTATTGAATCTTGCCCTAGTTGGGTTATAATAAAAGAAAAGCTTTGGAGGGATATTGTGCCGTCATTCTACATTTCATGCATCTTTTGGTGAGGTAACTTGCATATGTACTTATTTGATTTGCATTTGTATTAGCTTAGATAGCTCTCCACAAAGTATTTTGTGGAGGGATTTGTAAGTAGAAGTATTTCTGTTTTCATTTGTGAGTTTTTAATAAGATTTATCAAAGTATTTTGGTAGATTTATTGGGTACTCACCTCTTTGCTTACATTTTGCAGCTCTTTCATAAGTTTATTTACAGGTTTTCCAAGTTAAGGACATCTCTCCAAGGGTTTCTTTTTTCAAAATTTCATTTCGGCTATTTTTCTTTTTCCTTCTTAAAACTGGGTTTTATTCACTGTATAGTGAATATAACCCTTGTTTTAGGGCTTTCATCCATTATATATTAGTATAAAGCTTTAAATCTGCTGTTTATATGTCATTTTCAGCCCAAAAACGTTCATTTTTAACCACTAAAATTTCAGCTTTTCCAAATTTTTAAGTTCAGTTTTTTTTTTATAAAATTTCTGGGTTTTACAATAATCTGTGCTAACTCTCTGATTCAGTTTTATGCAGTAATTTCCAGCAAGTAAAGTTGCTGGTTTTTTGCAGGTTTATGCACAGAAGAGGGGTTATGCCACCCAAAATTGCCTAGAAAAAACCCATAAAAAGTTTTGGTCCAAAAGGGACCTGTTGCCCACCTATTTCGACTAGGTGGCAACTCCATGTACATGAAGTGTACATAATTATACCTTGAAAAAATCTGAGGATTTTTTCACTTCTGCATGGCAATTGCCCCTTTGTAAAACGAAATGTCCGCTCCCCTGCGTGGGAAAATTAATGTAATTTTATGTACTAGTGTGGATCATATGATACGGATGCCACACCATGGAACTGATTGTTAGGGAAGTCCCCTCATCGAGTGTTTTTCCCTTTCCAATTGATCTTGTTGAACAAACGAGTTTAATCGGTTTGGTTTTCACTCAAATTCCTCCAAAGTGGTGACGGGCGTTCTACCAGTCAAGTCCATGAGGTGGCTAAGGCTTTAAAGTGTAATTCATGACCATGCTAGACATTTGTCTAGAGTCTTGCGGAGTTTCGTTATGTTATTGAATTTTTATTAATTTTTTTCAGTTAATTAATTCCACCCCTTGGTGGTTAATTAACTGAGTTTTGATGTAATATTGTAATTGCTCAAGCATGGCATTTTGTAATAGGGGCTATGAATGCAAAGTAAAATTGCTATAAAACCCCCTAAGCCATTGCTTCGAGTCCCATGTCGTTCTGATAAGTGGTTCAAGAGATAGACCAATTTTGGTCAGGAGGAGTCTATCTCCCCTAGGGAAATTTTTAATCAAAAATTCATATTTTTTGATTTTGAAGTAAAAAATCAAATAATGCCATGGTAAATTGGTTTGGGAGTTGTTAAGCCTAGGAAAATTTATTTCATAATTTTTCCACCCCCCCATTGCCAAGATATTAATTTTTCCTAAGTCAAATTGGGAAAATTTAAAAATTAAAGTGAAAAATTAAATCTATGGTAAAAATTATATTTATCCTAGGTCTAAGGGTTAAATATCATTTTTTGAGAAAAGGCTTTGGTCAAAGCCAAAGTTGGAGCCTTTAAAGGGTAAAAGCCACCATCTAGAGGAACCAAGTTTAAAACCCTTGCTAAATGAGACGTCCAAGTTTAGACCACCTCTAAAGTGGGGCGCATGCATAAAAGAACCCCACTCTATATAGAGGAGGATGCCACCAAAGTTAGAGGAGGCGTCTCACTAAGGAAGGGCGCCATCAAGTTAAAGGGGCCACTCTAAATATATGGAGAGGACCTCCACATTTAGTGGAGCGCTAGATCATAGTTGGAGGGCGCTAATGCATAAAAGGGAGGCGCTAGCTTAATGAGGGCGCCCCATATTTAGAGAGGGCGCTAACCATTTAGTGGGGCGCAAATTTTGGAGGAGCTCACCACGTTTTTAAAGGTCAAGGCTAAATTTGGAGGGGGCGCCTCCTTGGGCCCACGTTTTGTAACCTAAACTTATCCAGGCCATTGATCTAAGGTGAGCATTGAGTCAAATACCTAGATCCGAGGGTGTATATTGCTTTGACATGGATCAAAAATCTCAGCCATTGATCAAGAAATAATCCAAGGGTGGAGATTGATTGAGAAGAATAAAAGCCAAAAACCTAGATCTAGTGGTGGAGATTTAACCTAGATCTAGGTCTAATCTCAGCCATTGATCTTCAAGGGGTTGGGGGTCTTCCTCAACTATAAAATGGGGGCCTCACTCCCTCATTTCTCATGCTCTCTCATGCTATTGTTATGCTGCCGGATTATTTCTCCGCTATCTTCTCAAGCTATCTCTCTCTCTCTTGCTATTGTAATCTTTTTGCCCTAGTTGGGCCATTTAATCTAAGGAATCTTTGGAGGGACATTGTGCTACACTTTCCATTTTCATGATCAAATGTGTAAGGTAACTTGTATATTTGTTTAGCTTTGCATCTTTGTATTTGTCTAGTTAGCTCTCCACAAAGTATTTTGTGGAGAGATTAGAGAGTAGAAGTATTTT
>LPNX010766093.1:3020-34145 GCA_001517045.1 Pseudotsuga menziesii
ATGAGTGTCTACCAATTGACGACCCTTGGGGTTAGAAACCATAAAACTATCATGACATATCAATTAAGGAGGATCCTTGGGATTAGCAACCATAGAACTATCATGGTATCTAAAAAATTGAAGATACCAATATCAACCTTAGGATGCCAATCTCCAATATTTTTGCACCCATAACCTCACAAAAACTCCATGAAAACAAAGAGTTTGGAATTTGTAGGTTACTAGAAATGTGAAAAAAATGGAGTTACCAATAAGAGTGATGGTATATCAATTGATATTAGTGATCATGTAATGAAAAAGTATTCGATGCATACATTATCAAATATGTGGTATAAACCTCAATACATCCCTAAACTAAGATCTATGGGTATATTTTTATTATTATTATTGCCCATTGATAGTTATTTCCATTCATTTATCAAATTACGCGTGGATTATGGTGTGTTTTATTTCGTGAAATGATATTTCTAGAGTAGGGATTCTTTACTATTTATAGGCTATTGAAGCAATTCAAAGGTGAAACTATTTTTTATCATCACCATTAATGACTCGTTTATAGGCATTATCTAGGTTCTCCTTGTTAGATACCACAAATACCTTCTCTTATCCCCTATCTTTTGAAGGGTTGAAGGTATTACAAAAGGTACTGGATCACCGAATGGAAAAATATAGTATCCCAAACTGATATTCTATTGTTTTGATAGTATGTTTGTAGGTTCGGTGCTTTAGTTATGCTAGATTGACAAAATAAAAGTTACATGCAAAACAATGTCATGCCAAAAGGCCCTATAATATAGTTGTTTTGGAGAATAAATAGGAAGAAGACTGTTAGTGAGAGAAGGCACACATACCAATAATAATAATTTTGATAGTACGTCGAGATATGTGAGGCATGTAAGCAATGCATGTAGCGGAAGATGTAGGTACAATTATCAAAATAGTTTATTTAGTCAAACTTATTACCTTTCTTTTTTGCATTGACTTAGCCACTTTCAATTCACTAACTCTAAAATAGCTAATAAGTGTTGGCTAATAATGGTGATGATTAATGGTATTATGTTTCATTAGGTTGCAACATCGCAAACTTGTGAAGCATAATACCACGAATCTTCATCGTTGCTTGGCTGAACACTTGCTATCTTTTGTGATATATAGTTCATGTCGACAAAGTTCTTGAACTCTGTCCTCATGGACAGTTTTGTTTGATTATGATATTTATAGGTATGTAGAAAAAAATTTAATATTTTGAAAAAATAGTTATAGTAAGTGGATTACTTCATTCAATCACTTAATGAAAATATATTGTATAGTCCAAGCTCTTACGGTGTTTAGAGCTTGGACTATACAAGATTGGTGGTTTTATATAACAAGATTGCAAGAATAATATGTTATATTTAAAGGATTTCTATGTTCTTTGATTCCTACCATCATCAAAGTATTATCTTTTTCCACATTTTGAAGTATTATATTTTTCCACATTAAGTTGCTTTGATTCCTATCATCATCAAAGTGAATTGGATTCTAGCTGAAATTTATCAGTGGTGCCTTTTTGTATTTTCTTAAATATTATGTCTTGGCAGTTTATTAACTTAAAATGATTCAATATCACTATTATTGTCCACATTAATTTGCGTTGATTCATGTCTTCATTGTAGAGCATGTATTATGACTCCATGCAAAATAGAGCATGCATTATCCAATTGGATTGTTGTTTGGTAATACATAGGTGTCTTTTTGGAACTTTTTAGCTTGCTATTGTTTGGGATGTGTACCTATTACTAAGGTGGCACTTCAAAATATTTTTCTCATTGCTTTGTAACAAATCCAATAAAATGTTTTAGAAATAACTCGACAATTTTCTAGGGAGATAGTTATTCTAGAGAGATGGTTCAACTTCTAGTCCTGGATTATCCTTTTAGAATGAATATTTTAATATAAAATGAATTTTCTTTGTCAGTCATGCTCTTAATCAATTTTGCAATTTGATTTAATACATGTTAGCAAAGGTGCCACCATATTCAAGAATACACTTTTTTAACATGAATACAATGAATATTTTCTTGTTAGGTAGGTGTTTGTTTAGCTTGAGTTGGGGATTCTTGATATTTTGTTCGATTATTTTTTACAACCATTTATCCTTTGTATAACATTATACGTAGTTTAATAGTATCACTTAATATATGGTGTGTTAGTACAAGACACTCTTGAATCATATTTGAGAAGGCTTTGTTTTGGCAATGTTTTTTATTAACTTTGCGACAAGCGTGGCCTTCTGCTTTATATCAATATTGCAATGTAATGTAGTTGACTTATGTAACCCTAAAAAATGGAATTTTGTTAAGGCACACTTACTAGTGAGAATCTACTCCACCTAATTTTCTAAGGAATTACACCTCAACTCTTTTTCACAATCCATTGCTTTCATATGTGAGTAGGACCATGATGGGTGAAAATTTTATTTTGGGGATTTGGACCTTGTTGGGGTTATAGAACACCATTTTACCATCAAAATATATAATTGATACGCCATAATAAATATAGAAATATACCTTTTGTTATTGTAGTATTTGGAGGGATTAAGGTTGCTAGTATAAACATAGTACATATGATTTGTTCCCCTTCAATCCAAAATGCACATGATGGGAAACCCTTATCGTACTTCTCCTCATTTTGAGGATGGTACCTAGGGTAAAGCATTTGGTTCTAATTTATAAATGGCTTGGATATAAAGTATAAATCCCAACAAGTCACCTTTAAACATGGACACTATACATGTAGAAATCCTTGACCTTAAAAACAAGTGAGAAGAGATAAGATCCCAACAAGTCACCTTTATATAAGAAAAATAAAACTCAAATCAATTCATGTGCACAGGTGGTCCAAGGAAAGGACAAAGCTCCCTCTTGCATTGATTGAAGATGTGGTGCAAGCTAAGCTCGTGGAGGAGTGAACTAGACGAGTAATAAAATTGAATATTAACGTGAGGGCTCTCCACTTACCTCATCCATATTCAGACTCATGGAGGTTGGGACCATGTTTCTTCGAGATACCCTTGACCTCCTTAATGTGGACCTTGATGTAGCTTTTATTCCATTATTTTCCTCTAGCTTTAAACAAACTTCCTTATTTCTTGGGTTCTCGTCACTTCACATGCTTCCTACATGGCATGGGAGCTAATGTGTTGGATTATTCTATGGATTGTCTTCCTTTATTTAGAAACTCCCTAGATGCTCTTTGTCACCTCTTACCTACTAGGAAGGAGTTGAACATGATCATTCGATATGAAATTTATAGGTAGTTTGTACAAGGGTACTTCAGATATGGCCTTCTATGTTGAGGACTTCAGGATTCCTACATATATTACCCAACCTCATCCCATGCCATATTCCACCTAGATGGTTACTTAATTCTTTATAGTTCTCCCATAAGTTAGGGGGATCAAGAGATAGACTAATAACAGCATGAGATTTGACTTCACAACAACATGGACTTGAGGGACCATACCCCCTAACCATAGACTTTAGTGGTGTTGCTAGATTAGAACCCGCACTAGCAAACATACAAGACGACCTTGGCCTCAGTGACGGGTTATCTCCTCCAGAAAACAACACATTTGACAGTCTAGATCTTCCATCAATTCACTCTCTAGACATCATTCTATCTTGATTTTCCTTCATTGGGATTTCAATACTAGGAGTGATGGATCTAGTGAACCATGATATATCATTGTTTCTATATTCTCCATCCACTTATTTTGCACATCTCCCTTCTCACATATATAACCGTACTTGGAGTTGAGGGTTTTTCATGCTTTGACAGATATCTCACACCACACTTTACATTTTGATATTTTTGTCTTTATATGGTGCTCTTGCTTTGTAATGACACCATTGTATTCCACGGTTCCATCGACCTACTTTTGTGTTCATTTGTTCGACATTAATAAATTATCTTAACTTATTTACACCTTTGTTCTTCCACTATGATTATAAATGGTTTTTGGGGAGACTAATGTCCTCCAACCTGTAAGTTGACAGTACAAGGTTATACATCTCTTTTGTAGTAAATGAGATAGTATCTTTGTAAGTTGATTATAGGCACGGGAGTTCCTAGTGTGAAAGGAGTATTTCAATTTGCTATCTGCTTCACTTTTTCAACATTATTATGAGATACTTGTGATTACAGTAAATGAACCAAAATAATCTAGTACTTTATGGGATTTCTAGGCACTCTTAGCTATTCTAATTTATTGTCTAGGGACATACGGAAATTAGGTTCATTTTGACAGGCTATATGATAGCCCCTAAGCAGTAAAGGTGGTTGTGTTAGTTTATTTAAATATTGTAAGCTGAACGTATGAGATTGCACAACCCTTTTGTTTTAAAAAAGATAAAATCTTTGTAAGGTGATGAGGTAGGCATGAGAATTCTCGGTGCTAATGGCTATTTTAATATGATATATGCTTCACTTTTTAAGCATTAGTTTGAGATACTCATGATTACAGTAAACAAACCAAAATAATCTAGTACTTTATGGGTTTTCTGGGAAATCTAAGCTATATTGGTTTATTGTTCTGGGTTTTGGTGGTTGTCATCATTGCTTGCAAGTCATATGGGTTTTGAAGGTCTACCGTGATGTTATTTATAGAATGGATCTTGTTCGACAGTCCTCAACATGTTTGTTGGGTACCTTAATGGGTATTTGTTTAGTTATTTTTAATTTTTCTATTAGATCCTTATGATTAGGGGAAATAAGACAAGGAAATGATTTTTAGATGGATTTGCAAGGAGCTCTTAAATAAGACTTTTTGTTATGGGTTTGGTTGACCGCCTTGTTTTAAATTTTGTGGAAGGATTAACTAGTGATGCGCGAGCATAGACTACCTAAGTGAAGTCATTTATGTCTTCACAAGGTCATGAGAAATCCTAAAGAGACCTATAATCTCACACATATGTAATTTGTTTTATTTTGTAAAAATTGAATAAATTTGAATAAGGATACTCGATCCTTTCCATGTGTAACAGATAGGGTTGAGTTGAAGTTTGTTGAGACATTCTAGCAGTTAAGAGTTTGAATAAAGATTGAGTTTCTTGATTATAGGATTTGGAAAAATAATCCTCTTGTATTTAATTCAGTTTGAGTTATTTTCTGAGAGAGCTTAATTTGGCTCACAGAAGCTTAACATAATTAGTAGAGCTTAAGATAGCTGGAGAAGGGTAGAATAGCTTGAGAAGCTGATGGTAGCTCAATAGCTTGAATAGTTAGAAATCTTGATAGCTCGAACAGCTTGAAAGGATCGAAGGCTCAGAACTAGTTATTCCTGGAGCAGACAGAGACCAAAGACCGTGGCATCTTTTCTTTGTAAATTTGATCTGTACATGTTATATTCAGAGAATTCGTGTTCTGGAAGAACCACATGCGATCCAACATCGGATGGTTGCTGTGCAAAGAGAAGTGTATCGGACGACCGAGATTAATTTCGGGAGAAAACGAAGGGACATTTGTGCAAATCCTTCTGGTGCATTTAGAGCCGAAGCCCAGGGTAGCCCAAGGCCTGAGGTGTTTGCAATTAACCACATATATATATACAGAACTATGCATTGTGTATTGTTTTGAAAATTGACCAGAATGCTTTATAAAACACAGTATTAAGGCATTTTATGGTATTTAATGTGATTTCAAAGGTTTTTGCATAGTTTATGTAGTATTTTAGCATATTCCTATGGTTTATTTCTATGTGAACGTGTAATGTGCATCATACACTATAGAATCCTCGAAAGCAGACCTAAAGGAGTGTAGGCCTACATCAACTAGTTTGATGGGTATTTGTTTAGATATTTTTAATTTACCATGAGATCCTCATCATTAGAGTTTTAAATTTTGTGGAAGGCTTAACTTGTTTTTTTGGGTACCTTAATGGGTATTTGTTTAGTTATTTTTAATTTTCCTTTAGATCCTCATGATTAGGGGAAATAGTAGAAGAAAAGGGTTTTTAGATGGATTTGTAAATAGCTATTAAAGAATATTAACTTGTTGCTATGGGTTTGATTGTCGACTTTGTTTTAGATTATGTGGTTTTACAAAGACATCGTGGATGATTTTTTTATGTTAAATTCTCAGTCCACTACTTGTTTGCTATATTAATATTATGCATCTTGCATTTTCCATTTTTGTTTTCATTAACAATTAGTAAGGACTATGGGATGAATATATTGCAGTTTCTAGAGATACATCGATACTAAAATCTAGTTTTACATGTGCGCCAAGTCAGAATAATTTTCTCTCTCCTAAAGGGGTGCATAATGTTTCCTTTGACATCAATGGTTATTTGTTCCATTAATTTGTATTTTTTTTTAATTCTTTATGGTGTAAACTTTACAAATAGTGAATTGTCACATATAACTTAAAAGTTCAACCGAAGGCAAGGAGATTTTCTTCCATTAAATGCATGGAGTTTATTTTATTTTTAAACTTTGAAAAGCCAATTTGAACTTGAGAAATACAAGTCATGTGTAGTTTGTTGAATTATGTTCATGCATCTTTGACAACACTAAACTGAATAATTAGATGGGTGCATTTCCCTTGCAGCTTGTAGAAAGTTGATAAAGGGAACAAACTAGATATTTGCATAATTGGGGCAGAGAAGGAAAGGTAGCCAGAGATTATGGGTGTGGGTGCCACAATCGAGATGTCGTTTTTAAAATCAGAGTGCATGGGGGTGAGGAAGGGAGAGGGTGCATTCAATTCAATAAAAATAAAATAAAATTTATCCTTCCATTTTGGAATTTTCAATTGACTACAAATATTAAATTGCACATGTACCCTATAATGAATACACAAAAATGGTTGGTATCTAGTGTTTTTTTCATACATTTTCTTCAAGCAATACCAATCCAGCTAGCAGTTGGCATTGTTTGTTGAAGACAATGAATGCCAACATCGAATGCAACAGGTTCATATCGACTTCAACAAGTTCTGCACCTCAATAGGTTCAATATCGAATTTGATAAATTCAACACCTCAACATGCATCG
Source organism: Pseudotsuga menziesii (assembly GCA_001517045.1). Classification (NCBI taxonomy): domain Eukaryota; kingdom Viridiplantae; phylum Streptophyta; class Pinopsida; order Pinales; family Pinaceae; genus Pseudotsuga; species Pseudotsuga menziesii. The sequence goes on from LPNX010766093.1 coordinate 10,054, forward strand.
TCGACATTGACAGTCGACAAACTATGACAGATTGTCTTTTTGTCTTCTAGTTGTCTATAACAGTTGAACTTCTGGAACCGTTCCAACTTTTCTTGTAATTGAACGTAACGACCAGACAATCCAAGCTTTCTTGGCACTCTATTTAAGCATGTACATTATTGTAATATACGATAGTAATGAAGTGTTCAACAAAGTAACAAATGTAGAAATAAAGAAGAGATTAGTTCGAATTATTGCATATTGTCTATGTGTGTGTGTATGTTTATGCGTGTAGTGTATTTTTTTATTTTCTTATTATTAATATGCTTCCGCCATAACAGTACTCGATTCATACAATTGAACTGTTGTCCCAGTCGTGCACCTGGGCGCAGTCGGATCATTGGTATCAGAGCTTGTTTGTGATTAAGTCATGTGTATACATTGCCTTGAACTTCAAAGTATCTATCTACTCACACCACTAGATTGAAGATGGCTGGAGAAAAAAATAATAGACATGTAACTGACAAGACAGAGAAACTCATAGAGAAAGCACTGGCTCAACAGCGAACCGAAAGGTTCACCCAATTCAATGAGATTTTCATGATATTTGCCTCGACATCAGGAGGATTCTTGACAAGATCCAAATCTGAAAAAATCATTCCATTCAAGGTGAAAATAAGCTTGGACATGTTGAATCTAGAAGTCAATATTGACGTGGAATCCGTATATAATTGGGGACAAAAAATGGATTCTTATTACTAAGGCGGCACTTCAAAATATTACATAGGTGTCTTTTTGGACATTTTTAGCTTGCTATGGTTTGGGATGTGTTCCTATTACTAAGGCGGCACTTCAAAATATTTTTCTCATTGCTTTGTAAGAAATCCAATAAATGTTTTAGAAATAACCCGAGAATTTTCTAGGGGATGATTATTCTAGAGAGATGGTTCTACTTCTAGTCCTCAATTATCCTTTTAGAATGAATATTTTAATATAAAATGAATTTTCTTTGGCATTCATGCTCTTAATCAATTTTGCAATTTGATTTAATACATGTTAGCAAAGGTGCCACCATATTCAAGAATACACTTTTTTTCTTGTTAGGTAGGTGTTTGTTTAGCTTGAGTTGGGGATTCTTGATATTTTGTTTGATTATTTTTTACAACCATTTTTTCCTTTGTATAACATTATACGTAGTTTAATAGTATCACTTAATATATGTTGTGTTAGTACAAGACACGCTTGAATCATATTTGAGAAGGCTTTGTTTTGGAAATGTTTTTGATTAACTTTGCAACAAGCATGGCCTTCCGCTTTATATCAATATTGCAATGTAATGTAGTTGACTTATGTAACCCTCAAAAATGGAATTTTGTTAAGGCACACTTACTAGTGAGAATCTACTCCACCTAATTTTCTAAGGAATTACAACTCACCTCTTTTGCACGATCCCTTGCTTTCATATGTGAGTAGGCCCATGATGGGTGAACAATTGATTTTGGGGATTTGAACCTTGTTGGGGGTTATAGAACACCATTTTTTTTACCATCAAAATATATAATTGATAAAAAACATAATAAAGACAGAAATATACCTTTTGTTATTGTAGTATTTGGAGGGATTAACGTTGCTATTATTAACATAGTACATATGATTTTTTCCCCTTCAATCCAATGAAATGCACATTATGGGAAACCCTTATGGCACTTCTCCTCATTTTGAGGATGGTACCTAGGGTAAAGCATTTGGTTCTAATTTTTGCAACCTAAATGGCTTGGATATAAAGTAGAAATCCCAACATGTCACTTTTAAACATGGACACCATACATATAGAAATCCTTGGCTTTAAAAACAAGCAAGAAGAGATAAGATCCCAACAAGTCACGTTTAAACAAGAAAACTAAAACTCAAATCAATTCATGTGCACAGGTGGTCCAAGGAAAGGACAAAGCCCCCTCTTGCATTGATTGAACATGTGGTGCAAGCTAAGCTCATGGAGGAGTGAACCAGACGAGTAAGAAAATTGAATATTAACGTGAGGGCTTTCCACTTACCTCATCCATATTCGGACTCATGGAGGTTGGGACCATGTTTCTTTGAGATACCCTTGACCTCCTTAATGTGGACCTTGATGTAGCTTTTATTCCATTATTTTCCTCTAGCTTTGAAAAAACTTCCTTATTTCTTGGGTTCTTGTCACTTCACATGCTTCCCACATGGCATGGGAGATAATGTGGTGGATTATTCTATGGATTGTCTTCCTTTATTTAGAAACTCCCTAGATTCTCTTTGTCGCCTCTTACCTACTAGGAAGGAGTTGAACATGATCATTTGATATGACATTTATAGGTAGTTTGTACAAGGTACTTCAGATAGGGCCTTCTATGTTTAGGACTTTAGGATTCCTACATATATTACCTAACCTCCTCCCATGCCATATTCCACCTAGATGGTTACTTAATTCTTTATAGTTCTCCCATAAGCTAGGGAAATCAAGAGATAGACTAATAACAACATGGACTTTGACTTCACAACAGCATGGACTTGAGGGTCCATACCCCCTATCCATAGACGTTAGTGGTGTTTCTAGATTAGAACCCGCACTAGAAAAAATATGAGATCACCTTGGCCTCAGTGACAGGTTATCTCCTCTAAAAAAAAACAGATTGGATAGTCTAGATATTCTGCTAATTCACTCTCTAGACATCATTCTATCTTGATTTTCCTTCATTAGGATTTTGATACTAGGAGTGATGGATCTAGTGAACCATGATATATCATTGTTTCCATATCATCCATCCACTTATTTTGTACATATCCCTTCTCACATATATAACCGTACTTGGAATTGAGGGTTTTTTATGCTTTGATAGATATCTCACACCACACTTTACTTTTTTGTATTTTTCTCTTTATATGGTGCTCTTCCTTTGTAATGACACCATTGTATTCCATGATTCAATCGACCTAATTTTGTGTTCATTTGTTCGACATTAATAAATTATCTTAACTTATTTACACCTTTGTTCTTCCACTGTGATTATAAATGGTTTTTGGGGAGACTAATGTCCTCCAAATCTCCCTGCAACCTGTAGTTTCTACCAAACTCCAAAGATATTATGTTGTGCTTGGCAAGAGAAGAAATCCCATGGAAAACACAAGATAAGACATGTTTTTTTAGGATGTAACACTATGGTAACATATGTATATATGTTTTGGAGAGAAATATTAGGAGCAAGATTTCTATAAGGGTGAAGAGCGAGAGCTGCGCGTGCTGTGCCTGTGCGTTGGTGGAGCTGAGCGTGTGTGCAGGATGGCGGCGCCTGGGGGTGGGGAGGACGCCCCCTCCTTTCGAGTTCGGAGGAGGATGCCTTCAGAAGGCTCCTCTCTTGCGGTAGGAAGAAATCCACAGGTCCGGTGATTCCGAAATTTATTAAAAAGCTGGAGGAAATCCCTGAGATCGCCCTTCCTGAAGGAAAAACAATGAAAATTGCCCTGTCTTTGGCTAAGCGTGGTCTAGTGGGTCAATTCATGGGTCTCTGGCCATCCACCAAGACCACAGACGACTGGATACAGAGGAACTGGAAGCCCAATCTGAAACACGGGGTAACCTGCTACCCAGTGGGGAGGGGTTTTTTTGTCTTCGAATTCATATCAGAAGAAGACCAGGACTTGGTATTTAGGAACGGTCCCTACTTCATGGGGACGCAGGGCCTTTACTTGAATAAATGGTCGCTGGACTTTGACCCCACAATTGATCTCCCCAAAGAGGTGCCGGTATGGATCAGGCTGCCCAATCTCCCGCTGCATTGCTGGGACTTTGAATCACCGCAGAGAATAGGGAACGGAATCGGCCGCTTCATTGACAAAGCAGACAACAAAGGTCAATATACATGCGCCAGAATCTGCGTGGAAGTGGACCTTGAAGCCGGCCTCCCGGAGGCAGTAAAGTTATCAGTTGGAGCTTGGACCCATTACCAGAAACTGGACTATGAGCACCTGCCATTCAAGTGCAGAAACTGCCAAGAGCATGGCCATTTCCAAAGGCACTGCCCCAAACTAGCCGAAGAGAAAGAAGATGCAGAAGGCTAGCAGAAAGTTAAGAAAGGGAAAACCTCTAATAGCACCAAAAGCAAGGAAAAAGCGACCCAGGAACCGCCAAGGGGAGACAACTCAAAATCCAGCCCTCAAGGAAGCCCCAATGAAGCCCAAAATCCCACCAGCGTTCCAGAAAAGGAAGAAGTCAGGACATCTCAAGGCCCAATCAGCTCGACCCCCCACCCTACTATCCCCAGTCCGTCAAAAGAACCCATAAGTCTGGGATCAGAAACAGGAGCCGAATCATCAAAGGAAGGAGATACTGAAGTTAGCAGCCCGTCAGGCACCCCAAATCAACCAAATCGGGGACGGAAATCTGAGAGAAAAAGAAGGGAAGAGTAGTCCTACAAGGATGTGGTCCAGGGCTCACAACATACCATACCAGAAATGATGAACACCAGATCCGGAACAAAAAGTGGGAAACCCCCAAAAGGGGGTCCCTCCCCTCACCCAGGTAAATAATGCAGTACGTCTCCTGGAACTGCAGAGGACTCGGAAGCACCATAAAAGAAGAAGCCATAAGAGATTTAGTAAGAACAATGATGCCGGAAGTCCTCCTAATCCAGGAGACGAAGTTGGAGGAGGAGGCTCTTCTCCAAGCTAGTAACGTGTTCTGGAAGAAAGGCCCGGGAAGGGCTGTGAGTGCAAGAGGAGCTTCGGGAGGTCTGGCTACGTTCTGGGACTCTACAAAGCTCGATCTTGTAGAAGAAGAAAGAACCACACACTGGTTATTCACAAAGCTGCTCCACAAAGAATCCGGCCACCCTGTAAGTATTTTTAATATGTATGTTCCTGTTTTGCATGCTAAAAAAAAAGAGTGTTGGGACTCCTTAAAGATCTATCTCAACCAGCATAACCCTGAAAACTTAATAGCCGCCAGGGACCTAAATGTCACTCTTGCTTTGGCCGAGAAAAGAGGGGGCTCGATTGTCTGGGACCCTGCTTGAGAATGGGTGGAAGACTTGATGCTGGATTGGGATCTTGAAGATATCATCCCAGACAGTGGAAAATTTACTTGGTCCAACAAAAGATTAGGGCCCGGCCACATTGCCGCTCGCCTAGACCGCTTCCTTATCCATTCCTCCTTCCTTACGCTTGGGCTCATGGCGAACTCCAAGATCCTCCCGCACTATACTTCTGACCATAAGCCTATCTCGCTTTCCCTCTTCCCAGTGAAAAACCTTGGTCCCATTCCCTTTCGGTTCAGCCCAATTTGGGTAAACTTAGAAGGCTTCCTTGATCTTGTGTCCAACTCCTGGAAAGCTCATGTTTTCGGCTCCCCCTTCTATGTTTGGGAGAGTAAACTTAGAAGGCTAAAAGCTGACCTGAAAGAGTGGGCCAAAGGCCTTAGATCTCCCACGGATGAAAGGAAAAGAGCTCAGAAGGCTCTGGAACAGCATCAACGAGTCTTGGAAGAGTCCCCAGTCACTCTTGCCTTGCTCAACCAGGAAGCTGAACTTCAAAGAAATTATCACAAAGCATGTAGAGATGAGGAAATTTACTGGAGAACCAAGTCAAGAACCCTATGGCTCCAAGCTGGAGATAAAAACACAACATTTTTTCATAAGCAAGCCCAGGCCAGGAAACTCTTCAATTCCATCAATGAAGTTCAAATGCAAGACCATGTTCTAACAGATTTTAATGAAATCAAGAAGGCTGCCCACTCTTATTTCAAAAATATTTATGCTGCTCCAGACTTGGATCCGGTAGACCCTATGTCCTACCCTCTATCAGAGATTCCAAATTTAATTAATGATGAGGACAACCAGCTGTTGAACAGCCCTGTAAGCATCCGGGAAATCAAGAAATCCCTCTTTAAAATGGATCCGGACAAAGCCCCTGGGCCGGATGGTTTCACAGCCCGCTTCTTCATTTCTTGCTGGGACATCATCAAATCAGATTTGTACAGAATGGTTAAGAAGGCTCAGAATTGCTCCAAGCTGGGGGGCAGCACCAATTCCTTGTTCTTGGCCCTCATCCCAAAAGAAAAAGGCGCCAGGAACTTCAGCAGATTTAGGCCCATATCCCTCTGTAACACGGGATATAAAATCATTACCAAAATTATGGCTAACAGGCTTAAAAAATTGCTGCCAAAGTTGATCCCGGAAAACCAAGGAGGGTTTGTGAAAGGAAGACAAATCCTGGACAATATTATTCTGGTCCAAGAAGCCATCCACACCAGCTATAAAAAAAAGGAAAAGGGCATGGTTGTCAAGCTGGATCTGGCTTGTGCCTTCGACAGAGTTAGGCATGATTTCCTTTTTGCAGTCATGAGCAACTTTGGGTTCAATAAGAAGTTCATTGCCTGGGTTAAAGCCTGCATTTCTGCCCCTTGGATTGCTCCGTTGGTGAATGGGCGACCCACCTGTTTCTTCAGGGCCTCAAGAGGGCTGAGGCAAGGCTGCCCTCTTTCCCCTGTGCTCTTTGTTATTCAAGCTGTTGTTCTAAGCTTCCAGCTGAACAGGAAACTCCAAATCAGAGCTCTCTCAGGCATCAGAGTAGTCCCAAAGGTTAAAGATGTCAATCACGCCCAGTTCGCAGATGATACCCTGTTATTGGGTGCTGCCAATCTCAGTACAACAAGCAATTTCAAAGCAGAACTGGACCTCTACAAAAACAGCTCCGGCAGTGAAATAAATTATCATAAAAGCAAGATTTATGGGTGGAATTGTACTCCCCGGGAAATGCTGGAGATATCCCGAATTCTAGAAATGGATGGGCTCACAGCTTGGGACACCTTTACATATCTGGGTATTCCAATTTTTAGAGTCTCGCTTAAAGTTATCCACTGGATGCCCATGCTGGACAAGCTGAAGAACAAAATTCATGCGTGGGGAGCCAAATGGCTCAATAGAGCTGGGAAAGTAATTCTTATGAACTCGGTCTTGGCCAGTCTTCCTATCTACCAGTGCTCTGTTCTTCTAGCTCCCAAATCCATAACCAACAAGATAAATGAGTTGCTCCGTCAATTTCTTTGGGAGGGAGGCAGAAACAATGAAAAGAAGTTGCATCTGGTGAGCTGGGACAAAGTCACCAAGTCAAAAATGGAGGGGGGTCTTCAGATCCGTGATGTGTCTACCCAAAACCTTGCCATGGGTGGCAAAATTCTCTAGAATATGATCTCCGGCAAAAGAACATGTAGTAGGCAAATTCTCAAGAAAAAATACTTCTCAGGAGACAAAGAAAGATGCTTAGAAAGAGCCACAAAAGTGCAGAAAGGATCTCCGATCTTCTCACTCTGCAAAAAGGCTATCCCGTTCTTCATCTCTAAGCTCACCTGGATCCCAGGCAATGGTGAGAAAATCCACATTTGGGATGACTCCATTCTTGGAGATCAGCCTCTTAATGGAGTCAGCGATCTGGAGAAAATCAAAGATTGGCTCACAGCCAATAATCGCAGAACACTGTGGGATATTTCTTCTTGGGGGAATGATGGAAATGGAGCCTGGGATCGTTGGAACTTGGGAGATTACCCAATCGAGCTTCAGGAGGAAGCGCTCAAATTGTTGGATCACCTGCAGGAAAAATCGCCTATAAATGCCAGAGCAAGAGACAAACGTGGCTGGGGCTCTCGTTCTGGTGTTTATTCTGCTGCTGCTGGCTACGTTGTAATTCGGGAAATTCCTTGGGTGCGTCCAAACCCTGGACCGTGGAAAAGCCTCTGGAATTATCAGTCTATTCCAAAAATCGACATATTTATCTGGACAATGCTCCACAATGGAATCCTGACCACCGAAAATCTCAGAAGGAAGGGTTGGGCGCTGGCTTCACGCTACCCTCTATGCTGCTGCGCTGAGGAGAATGCAGAGCATCTGTTTATCTTTTGCGACTTCACCAAGGAAGTCTGGAAATCGATTCTCTGGCCAATCGCTGTCAACTTCCCAGACTCAATTATGGAACTCATCAGCTGCTGGTCTTCCCTGTCTCCTTTTGACTTAAGCAAAAAAAATCTTCTCAGGACTATATGGATGTGGACCCCCAAATTTGTTTGCTGGAAAGTGTGGCTGGAGAGGAATAATAGAGTCTTTAAAGAGACTAGCAGACTTCCTATCCAAGTGGCTGTTAAAGCTAAGATCATGCTAACTGAAGCTATAAACTCCAAACCAGACTTAAGCAACATGGAAACCATCTCAGCTGAGGAAGAGCGCTGGATGAAGGAGTTCCACCTGAATACTCAAAGCCAGGAAACCAGCAAACCTCCACAAAAGGAGAACTGGGAAATTAGACTTGAGGAACAGGAATTCATTCAATGGAGATCAGCTCTCGACGAGTGGTTTCTCTTCTTTGACGGGGCCTCGAAAGGGAACCCCGGTCAAGCTAGGGGAGGAGGCATCATCCTTGATCCTTCCGGCATCTGTCACCTGTCCTATGCTTGGGGACTTGGCCTCGCCTCCAATAACCAAGCCGAGTATCTGGCTTTGTGGCAGGGACTCAGTCAAGCGAGGAAGCTGAATATTCAAAGGCTCAATGTCTTCGGCGACTCTAGACTGACTATTAAAGCTCTTCGCTCTAAGAAAATGCCAAAAGATATCAATCTCGCCCAAATTTACAGGAAAATTCTCCTCCTATTATCTCAATTCAGTTCTGTCAAAGCCTTTCATGTTCTAAGAAATTTAAATGGCCCGGCGGATGCTGAAGCCAATCGGGGAACCCGACTGAATAAAAGCCAGCTGATAATTAATGGAGAATCTTCAATCGTCATGATCCCTTGAGGTTTAAGCTGAAAGTGGCTTTTAGTAGCAGAACCAAAATTTTGGAAGAGACTAAATGGATGAGGTTAAAACTCAGCTTTGTCTCAGGCAACTACATGAAGAGGAAGCCCAGGAAAGATCACTGGATCAAGCATTGTAAGGTCCTGGCAGCCCTTTTGCCAGTTTTTCAATAAAATTCTATCCGTTTTCGTAAAAAAAAAAACATATGTATATATGTTTTGAATTCTTTATGGTTTACAAATAATGGATTGACACTCTGCTCATTTTGGTACACTAAATAATAGGACCAATGCAGTCGGGGGTGGTTTGTTACAATCAATCATTCTAAGGCTTGTAAGTTGACAGTACAAGGTTATACATCCCTTTTGTAGTAAACGAGATCATTATATTTGTAAGTTGATGATAGGCACGGGATTTCCTAGTGTGAAAGGAGTATTTCAATTTGTTATATGCTTCACTTTTTCAACATTATTATGAGATACTTGTGATTATAGTAAATGAACCAAAATAATCTAGTACTTTATGGGATTTCTAGGCACTCTTAGCTATTTTAATTTATTGTCTAGGGACATAAGGAAATCAGATTCATTTTGACAGGCTATATGATAGCCCCTAGGCAGTAAAGGTGGTTGTCTTAGTTTATTTAAATATTGTAAATTGAGGGTATGAGATTGCACAACCTTTTGTTTTAAAAATGATAAAATCTTTGTAAGGTGATGAGATATGCATGGGAATTCTCAGTGCTAAATGGCTATTTTAATATGATATATGCTTCACTTTTTAAGCAATAGTATGAGATACTCATGATTATAGTAAACAAACCAAAATAATCTAGTAATTTATGGGTTTTCTGGGAACTATGAGCTAAATCTCATTATTACAGTAAACAAACAAAAATAATCTAGTAATTTATGGGTTTTCTGGGAACTCTGAGCTATATTGATTTATTGTTCTAGGTTTTGGTGGTTTTCAGCATTGCTTGCAAGTCATATGGGTTTTGAAGGTCTACCATGATGTTATTTATAGAATGGATTTTGTCCGACATCCCTCAACAAGTTTGTTGGGTACCTTAATGGGTATTTGTTTAGTTATTTTTAATTTTGCTATGAGATCCTCATGATTAGGGGAAATAATAGAAGGAAATGTTTTTTTAGATGGATTTGCAAAGAGCTCTTAAATAATACTCTTTTTGCTATGGGTTTGGTTGACCGCCTTGTTTTAAATTTTGTGGAAGGATTAACTAGTGATACGGGAGCATAGACTACCTAAGTGAAGTCATCTATGACTTCACAAGGTCATGAGAAATCATAAAGAAACCTATAATCTCACACATATATAATTTGTTTTATTTTGTAAAAAATGAATAAATTTGGATAAGGATACTCTATCATTTCCGTGTGTAACAGATAGGGTTGAGTTGAAGTCTGTTCAGACATTCTAGCAATCAGTTAGTGATGAGCCATAGGGATCAGTGAAGAGTTTGAATAAAGATTGAGTTACTTGATTATAGTATCTGGAAAAAAAATCCTCTTGTATTTAATTCAGTTTGAGTTATTTTTCTTTGAGAGCTTAATTTGGCTCACAAAAGCTTAGCATAGATAGTAGAGCTTGAGATAGCTGGAGAAGCTTAGAATAGCTTGAGGAGCTGAGGGTAGCTCAATAGCTTGAATAGTTAGAAGTATTGATAGCTCGAACAACTTTAAAGGATCGAAGGAGGAGGGATCAGAACTAGTTATTCCTGGAGAAAACAGAGACAAAAGACTGTGGCATATTTTCTCTGTAAATTTTATCTGTACATGTTATATTCAGAGAATTCGTGTTCTGGAAGAACCACAGGTGATCCAACATTGGACGATCGTTGTGTAAAGATAAGTGTATTGGAAGGTCGAGATTAATTTTGGGAGAAAACGAAGGGACATTAGTGCAAATCCTTTTGGGGTGTGTTTAGAGCCGAAGCCCAGGGTAGCCCAAGGCCCGAGGTGTTTACAGAACTGTGCATTGTGTATTGTTTTGAAAATTGACCCGAATACTTTATAAAACACATTCTTTAGGAATTTTATGGTATTTAATGTGATTTCAAAGGTTTTTGCATAGTTTATGTAGTATTTTAGCATATTCCTATGGTTTATGCCTATGTGAACGTGTAATGTGCATCATACACTATAGAATCCTTGGAAGCAGACCTAAAGGAGGGTAGGCTTACATCAACTAGTTTGATGGGTACCATAATGGGTATTTGTTTAGATATTTTTAATTTACCATGAGATCCTCATGATTAGAGTTTTAAATTTTGTAGAAGGCTTAAGTTATTTTCTGGGTACCTTAATGGGTATTTGTTTAGTTATTTTTAATTTACCATTGGATCCTCATGATTAGGGGAAATAATAGAAGGAAAGGGTTTTTAGATGGATTTTCAAAGAGCTATTAAAGAATACTAACTTGTTGTTAGGGGTTTGATTGTCGACCTTGTTTTAGATTATGTGGTTTTACAAAGACATCATGGATGATTGTTTTATGTTAAATTCTCAGTCCACTACTTGTTTGCTATATTAATATTATGCATCTTGCATTTTCCATTTTCGTTTTCATTAACAATTAGTAGGGACTATCGGATGAATATATTGCAGTTTCTAGAGATACATCGATGCTAAAATCTAGTTTTACATGTGAGCCAAGTCAGAAGAATTTTCTCTCTCCTAAAGGGGTGGATAATGTTTTTTTTTTTACCAAAACTGTTGGGTAGATTAAGAGAAAACCGGAAAATCAGCTTCCGGGAGCTGTGTTACACTGGAAGATTCCCTTAGCAAGACAAGGGATAAGACAAGAAAAACAGAGGCCATTGTTGACCGGAAATGACACCAAGTGGAGTCTAGCTGTTGCAAGGACTTTCCCACACAATTTAAGCACATCTTAACGGTCGGCAAAGGAAAGACACAGAGGAAACGAGCTCAGAAACCATGGTGTGAGCTTGAGAGTTGAATTTAAGATTATTAGGGATCCATCTTGGAGAAGAACTTTTGATAGACGAGCTCCCTTGCTTTAAATCTTCGACCAACTTCTCCAAACTGGTTCGCTGCCTCTTTGAACTGGTAGAGAAGGTCTTCTTGGACGTCAGCCAATCCTTCTGAAGCGTTTTCAAGCTTCTCTTTGCACCCATTCGATCCAGAGGAGAGCAACGGCAGTCTGCTCCATTCTTTATTTTGATGTTGGGACTTCCCTTAGTATTCCAGCTTGCCCAATCGATCTTCAACCGACATAGCTCATAGAGGGCAATCACCTTGTCACCGCCGAGAGGACAAGGGCGGTCAACAGTGAAATCGTAGCTTCTAGCTAGGAATGAAATGGAGCCGAGATAATCAAGACAGCCTCGTATTTCTCTAGGAAAACAACCAGGCCTTTCTAAAGTCCAAAGGACCACGAGAAAGAAGCTGATAAGCAGGTTGCCAGTACAGAAAATGCAGAGATCTCTGAGGTCGCGTTCAGGCAAGGAAGAGTCACGGGAGATTAAAGGGGTGCATAATGTTTCCTTTGACATCAATGGTTATTTGTTCCCTTAATTTGTATTTTTTTTAATTCTTTATGGTGTAAACTTTACAAATAGTGAATTGTAACATATATCTTAAAAGTTTGACAGAAGGCAAGGAAATTTTCTTCCATTAAATGCATGGAGTTTATTTTATTTTTAAACTTTGAAAATCCAATTTGAACTTGAGAAATACAAGTCATGTGTAGTTTGTTGAATTATGTTCATGCATCTTTGACAACAACAAAATGAGTAATTAGATGGGTGCATTTCCCTTGCAGCTTGTATAAAGTTGATAAAGGGAACAAACTAGATATTTGCATGACTGGGGCAGAGAAGGCAAGGTAGCCAGAGATTGTGGGTGTGGGTGCCACAATCGGGATGTTGTTTTTAAAATCAGAGTGCGTGGGGGTGAGGAAGGGAGAGGGTGCATTCAATTAAGTAAAAAATAGATATATATCCTTCCATTTTGGAATTTTCAATTGACTACAAATATTAAATTGCATGTGTACCCTATAATGAATACACAAAAATGGTTGCTATCTAGTGTTTTTTTCATACATTTTCTTCAAGCAATACCGTTCCACCCAGCAGTTGGCATTGTTTGTTGAAGACGACGAATTCCAACATCGAATGCAACGGGTTCATATCGACTTCGACAAGTTCCGCACCTCAATAGGTTCAATATCGACTTTGACAAATTCATCACCTTGACATGCATCGCCGACACTGACAGTCGATGAACTATGACATATTGTCTTTCTGTCTTCCAGTTGTCTATCATGGTTGAACTTCTGGAACCATTCCAAATTTTCTTGTAATTGAACGTAATGGCCAGACAACCCAAGCTTTCTCAACACTCTATTTAAGCATGTACATTATTGTAATGTATGATAGTAATGAAGTGTTCAACAAAGTAACAAATATAGACATAAAGAAGAGATTGGTTCGAATTATTGAATATTGTCTATGTGTGTGTCTATGTTTATGCGTGTAGTGTATTTTTTTATTTTCTTATTATTAATATGCTTCCTTCGTAACAGTACTCGATTCATACAATTGAACTGTTGTCCCTATCGTGTACCTGGGTGCAGTCGGATCATTGGTATCAGAGCTTGTTTGTGATTAAGTCATGTGTAGACAATGCATTTAACTTCAAAGTATCTATCTACTCACACCACTAGACTGAAGATTGATGGAGAAAAAAACAATAGACATGTAACTGATGAGACAGAGAAACTCATAGAGAAAGAACTGGCTCGACAGCAAACCAAAAGGTTCACCCAATTCAATGAGATTCTCATGATATCTGCCTCGATGTCAGGAGGATTCTCGACAAGATCCAAATATGAAAAAATCATTCCATTCAAGGTGAAAATGAACTTGGACATGCTAAATCTAGAAGTCAAGATTGACGTGGAATCCGTATATAATTGGGTACAAAAAATGGGTTCCTATTACTCTGTGAACCAACTCTCAGAAGCTAAAAATATCACCATTGCATCCTTAAAGATGTCGACGTCTATGCACTGATCGCAGGAGAACTTATCGACAAAGATGGAGAAATACGGAGACACCACAAAGACATGGGATAAATTTTTCGAGTACATCCGAAAGGAGTTATACCCACCCGAGTACATTGAACAACAGTATAAGAAGTGGTAGCAACTAAGGAAATCATAGAAAGACTAGTCCGTGCATAGTTACACCGATGAGTTATCTCGACTAATGGCTAGACTTGGTGTTCAATAAGAAGAGAAATTGATTTTTTTGAAGTACGTCAACGGATTGTCCCTGTACATTCAGCAAGAGATGGAGTTTCTGGCTATCGGTATGCTTGTGGATGCATTCCACTATGCTAGTAAGCTTGAATCCAAACAAAAAGTAAAAGCACACTTTGCAACTAAGCCGACGGGATGAACATCTGACAAGGAGTCACCATCCAACTCTGACAAGTCAAGACACCCTTCTCAGCCGACCCCACCAAATCAAGACTATGGAAAAAATCACTCTCAGAAAGACAAGAGGGAACGTAACAAACAACCCCCTGCCAGGAAATGGTGTGATTACCATATTTCATCATGGCATGATTCGTTTGAATGCAAGACTCGAAATACATTTTTGGAAAAATTATCTACCTCTAACTTGTCCAAAAAAACCCTGGGAGAATCTAACCCAGAAGCATCGACCCTTTTGACATTGACATCGACCACTCCAATATCCTCGAATACCATCGACGAGGAGGAACGTGAGCGCCTATTCCATACACAAATATGGGTTCAAAACAATCCATTGCATTTTATTGTGGATAATGGCAGCCATAAGAAATTTGTTTATGGAGATCTCATGAAGAAACTAGGTCTTTTTGCCACTCCACATCCTCATCCTTATAATATCGATTGGATGAAGGATGGACAAGAACTGAGGATCACCCGGTAATGCGAACTCAACTACTTCATTAATCCTTTTGAAGATGAAGTACTCTGTGACGTGGCATCGCTTTCTGTAGCAGACGCCTTGTTTGGGAAACCTTACTTATGGCATTGAAATGGGAGTTATGAGTCACGACCTCAGAAGGTGATTGTCAAAATATGGAACCAATGATATGGTATACTAGAGTGACGACCTACACAAATTGTTGCGATGATATATACTAAATAGACAAAGAAGCTCATCAAATGCTCAGATATTCGCATTGATCATGATCAAGCCTCAACATCCCAGGAATTCTGCAGCAACTAGTCGACTCACCAACTAGTGTAGCTCCCGACAGTAGTAGTAGATTGACAATATTATTAATGAATGTCGAAACGTATTTCAAGAGAAAGATGGAGTACCTCTACATTTCCAGGTAAAATAATCCATTGAACTTGTTCCTAGTTATTCATTACCTAACACATGTTTATAGAAGATCCATTATCGAGAAAGAAGAGATTCGAAGACAAATTCAAGATTTGATCAACAAAGGTCACATATAACCCAGCTCCTCTCCTTATGGAATTCCAGTTGCCCCGTTCCAAAGAAAGACAGGACTTGGCACATGTGCATCAACTACAGGGATCTCAATAATATTTTGGTAAAGAATAGATACCCTCTGTTAATGATAGACGAACTAATCGACTATTTGAAAGGTGATAAATTATTTACTAAGCTCGAACTCAAATTGGGATATCGTCAAATACTGATCGAGTCCACCAATGTATGGAAAACTGTTTTCAAAACCAAATAAGGATTGTTTGAATGGTTAGTCATTCCTTTTGGATTAATCAATGCACTTGCGAAATTCATGTGATATATGGATGACATTCTTCAACCTTTCATCAACAAGTGTTTGATTGTCTAACTGGACGATATCTTGATTTTCAAGCGATCATGGGAAGGACATGTCCAACAATTTCAATAAGTCCTCGACACTCTTCGACAACATCGACTCTATTTGAACATGGACAAATGTTCATTTTTGGTGAACAACATCAAATATTTGGGGTATGTAATTGACTCTACAGGCATTTACATCAATCTAGACAAAGTACAGATACTTAAAGAATGTCCCATTCCTCAAAACATTCATGAACTAAAACAAATTCTTGGTTTGACAAATTTTTATCGATGATTCATACTCGGATTCAGTCACATAGTGTGGCCTTTGAATCGATTGACTAAGGGAAATGGGAAAATTGTCTTCAAATGGACATCGACACAACAACAAGCTTTTGATCAGCTCAAACACAAGCTCTATACCTCACCGATACTTGTGTTACATGATTTTCATCATCCCTTTGAGATTGAGACAGACACATCAGGCAATGCCTTGGGTGCATTGATCACTCAGTCTGGTCACCCAGTCACTTTTCTTTTCAAAACTTTTAATGGCACCATTATAAGGTATTCAACATATGAAAAGGAGTTGTATGTCATTTTGCAAGCCCTTAAGCAATGGAGACATTACATTATTGGCAAGGAGACGCTCATTCTTACTAACCACAAGCCTTTACAGTTCGCCCCTTCCCAGTCGAAGTTAGAGACAACTTGACAACTCAAGTGGAGTAATTACCTGCAACAATTCCAGTTGGTAATTAAGTATCAGAAAGGTAAAGCCAATGTCACAGCCAATTGTCTGAGTCGACCACCCATTACTCTCCTTTTTATAGTGATGAGTATTCAGGGATATGACATCACTACTTGGCCTCAATTGTATTCAGTATATTGCGACTTTTCTGCAATTTATCAATAGCTTCAAATCGATCCATCGTCCACTACCAACTATTTCCTGAAAGACACCTTGCTATAAAATCTTGGACAACCTTGTGCATCGACAGGTGAGCACCGACAGAAGCTCATTTGGGACACGCATTGCAACAATACTATAGGAAACTTTGGAATAGGGAATACCCTTTCCATCCTCCAAACGTATTATTACTGGTCTTCACTTAAGTCTAACGTCAACAGGTACATTCGATCATGTGTGGTTTATGCCATTGCTAAACCAGTGAATTTTCGACAAGGATTGTATATGCCTTTGTTGGTTCCTTGTCAACCATGGGAATCTATTTCTATGGACTAATTGATAGGAGATCCTACTACCAAACATAATCATGATGTGATCTTAGTAGTAGTTGATTTTCCAAGATGGCCATTCTAATTCCATGCAAGAAGATTATAATAGTGCAGCAGACTGCTCAGCTCTTCTTTGAACATGTCTGGAAACATTATGGCTTACCAACGACAATAATTTCCGATAGATATGCCAAATTTGTCAGCATATTTTGGAAGACTCTTTGGAAACAACTTGACGCAAGACTCTCCTTATCAACAGCTTTCCATCCTCAGATAGACGGACAGATGGAAGTTGTGAATCACTTGGTAGTACAAATACTCCGCATGTACAACCAAAAACATCGTTAGACATGGGATGAAACTATACCATATATACAACACAATTACAATCATGTTCGGCATAACTCTATGGGAAATAGTCCATTTGAGATCTGCTATGGATTTCAACCCTCAACACCCATTGACTTGATTAATTCATCGACACATTTGGATTAGCACAACTCTATGTGAAAGAGTCCATTTGAGATATGTTATGGATTTCAGCCCTCAACACCCATTGACTTGATTAGTTCATCAACATAGTCGAACGACACCGACTCTGACCAATGAGAAGTTGAAAAAGTATTGAAGTTTTGAGTTCAAATCTGCAACATCCAAAAACAAGCACAGTAAATGTTGCAACAAGCCAATGTGAAAGGTAAGGACCGACATGATAAGCATCGCATCCCTCATTCATTTCAAATTTGGGATCAAGTATTGTAGCATCTCAAGAAGGAACACTTCACTCGTCCATACAATAAGTTGCAGCCTTTGTGATATGGTCTGGTCATTCCACTACAGGAAACAATGATGGAAGGAACTAAAGCCATTAAATCTCTTGAACCATGGCTCAATAATTGGTCCTTTTCTCATATAAGAATGGAGGGACATTCAGGGGGACTAGTAACATCCTGGAGCCCTGAATTTGTGGAAATCAATACTGGGAAACATGAAACGGTGTTGAAAACTGTGTTGGAAGACCAGAGTTCTTGAGAGAATTTTTCTCTTTACAATATCTATGGTCCTTTTTAGAATAGAACAATTTTTTGTGAATATTTTTACTCCTCAGGGTTAAAATAGAACCCAAAAATATGATTATGGGAGGAGATATGAACCTCACCATATCAAAGAAAGAAAACTAAGGTGCGGCAGCAAGACCAAATTGTTTAAGCAATTTTTTTGCCACTCAGTTTGACTCAGAGGACTTTGTTAATCTCCAGCCTCTAAAATTGAAACCGACGTGGCAAAATAACAGATGTGGGGATCAAGCAATTTCCAAAAGGATGGACGGGTTCTTGATCGCAGACAATTTGTTGAAAGGACCTTTCATAGAAAAAACTTGGGTAGAGGTTGGAGGGTTATCTAACCACCTTCCAATTCTCTTACTGTTGCAAAGACAAGAACAAAAATCGGCTTCTCCCTTTAAATTCAATCCATCTTGGCTCCAAGAAGAGGAATATAGGAAGCTAGTAGTGGATATTTGGTCTCCTTTAGAATACGCCCCCAATGCTTCATATATGAAACCATTTTATGATAATATCTTAAGAACAAAGAAGGAGAGAAAGAAATGGGAACTTAAGATATACACTGCTAAGCAACAGGGACAACTAAAAGAAGTAAAAGAAAAATTCAAGGAAATTTACAGCCTCAATAACACTGGAACATTCACAGAGGAAGAGCTAAAGATGGTACAAGAGTGTGAATTAAAGTGGGAAGAACTGCTAACAAAGAAGGAGAAGCTTTGGAGGTTAAAAAAGTAGGGCAGATTGGATTGAAGAAGAAGATAACAATACTAAATTGTTTCACATATTCGCTACACACACACAAAAAATGTGAATACAATTTCGACAATAAAAGACACGAATGGGGAATTGGTATACTCCTTTAAAGAAAAGTTGGAGGTTGGGGAGAGGTACTTCAAACATCCCTTCATAGAACCAAAAGGATGTAATATCCAGGATATTTTAAAGGTTTTAAGATTGTTTCTAAACCTGATAAGCGAAGAAATGAACCAAAACTTGGCATAAGAAGCAACAGAAGAAGAACTGGAAAAAATAGTTTACTCCTTCCAAAAATTTAAGAGCCCTGGCCCGGATGGATTCACCATTTAATTTTATCAAGGTTTTTTCGAACTATTAAAATCGGATTTGCTAAAGGTTATAAGAGAATCGAAAAGAGTGGGGAAGGTGTTGGAAGCACTAAACTCTACCTTTTTAGCCCTTATTCCTAAAAAACAAAATTCTTCCTCCTTCGAGGGATTCATACCAATTTCTTGTTGTAATGTTGTTTACAAAATTATTGCTAAAATAATAACGCAACGTCTGAAACCAATCCTTAGCAAAATAATCTCAAAGGAACAGTTCGGGTTCCTCTTCAACCGACGGATCGATGATGTGGTTTCCCTGACTCGGGAGGCTATCCATTCCATCAACAAGAACAAAAGCAAAGCTTTCATTCTAAAATTATACCTTTCGAAAGCATATGACAAGGTTAGATGGACCTTCCTGACACTGCTCTTGATACATATTGGACTATCAGTAGAAATATTCAATTGGATAATGGGTTGTATTTAGTCGACATCTTTTGCAGTGCTTTCAACGGTTCTCCTTCTATTGTTTTCATACCTTCAAGAGGATTAAGACAGGGGTGCTCGCTTTCCCCTTTTCTAGTCCTTCTTATAGTAGATGCAGGATTCTACAAAGGAATTAAGGTCACGAGTTATGAAGAGATTTCCCATATCTTGTTCATTGATGATGTGGTTATGATGGGGGAAGGTACCTTGGATAACTTCAGGTGGAGTGAACAGATCCTGGATCTATACAAAAAGGAAACAGGGATGCACATGAACATGAAAAAGTCCATTCTCTCATAAAATTTTATCCCTGAAACAGTGAAAAATAGGTTAGTAACAGAGGTCCCTTACATTTTAAAGCCACTTTCATATGGTTTTAAATATCTAGGGTTCCTTCTCAAACCTAATGTGTATTCTTTCAAGGATTGTCTTTGGTTATGTAAAAAGAATAAAGGACGAATAGGATGTTGGGAAAACAAGGTTTTGTCAAGGGGAGGAAGACTCGTGTTGCTTAAAGCAATTTTATAGAGCATACATGTGTATTGGGCTTCAATAGCCTGTATTCCAAAAGGTATACTTCATAAGATTTGAAAGAATTTCTTATCATTTTTATGGACTGCAAGAAAATAGGTGGAGAGTGTCCTGCTGGTCAAATGGAAAACGTTATCCAACCTTAAGGAGCTAGGAGGATGGGGTATTAAAAATCCCTTTCTTTTTTGTCAATCCTGGGTAGCAAAATCTCCTTGGAGACTAATTCAAAACCCTATTTATCTTTGGGGGAAGGTTTTGGTTTCTAAATAATGCCCAAATGCTTCTAGCATAGAATGGATAAGAAAACTGGATAAATCCTACAAGAACGGGTCCATTGGGTGGAAATCCTTTGTACTCACCTTCCCTCAAATTGGAAATTAGCTTGCCTGGTCCATAGGGAATTGGAAGGAATTTTGGATAGTGGAGGACCCCTAGATAGGAGCTGGTGAAAAACGAAACTCTTCACTAACCGAAGGAAAAATGGAATGGAAAATGTGGAAGAGATAGGTTTGGAAGGAAGCCTTAAAGATGAATGGATGGGGTTTACTTCTTAGTTACAATATTGTTATATTCATTTAGAAGGAGTGGAAGAAAAGTTGGTCTAGTCTAAATATACAACAACATGGAAGTTCTCGGCAAATCTTGGATATAGGAACTGTGCTTTAGAATAATACCAAGAAGAAAGAGAATTGTGTGGGAAACTTGTATGGAGGAATGAAGGATCTCTAAAGGAAAATACTACCTTATGGTTGGCTTTGAGTAAAAAACTTCTAACCGGGGAGAATCTCAAAAAACAAGGGTGGCAAGGTCCGAGTTGGTGTGTTTTATGTCATAAAGAAAAGGAATCTGGCTCTCAACTTTTTTTTGGTTCTTATGCAGAAATAGTTTGGAATACAACCACCAAAGAGCTAAGAACACAAGAACCTCATGCAGGTACTTCATTGGACCAAAGATGCCTCTCATGGTGGTTAGATAGTTCGGTACATCTTTTCAATGCATTCCCATCCTCCTTTATTTATGGAATTTGGTGGGCACGCAATACAACAATTTTCCACAACCGTCTAATACCTCAAAATTAGCAGTCAAAACTCTAGGATGGAAAAATATTTCACAAATGTTTCAATTACAAAAATGCCATATATCACTCCCAACGGAAGCACACCATAACATAGTTGTTATTATGAGGGTGTCGTAAGTATCCATGTAACATATGTCCTGCCTGGTACAAATTTATTCAATGGTTACTTTATCAATAGAAACGTGGCATTCATCCTCTAGGAAATGTTAACCAATTCTAGTGTTCCTCGACTCCATCGGCCTATTAGATTTGGAGAGCTTGAGTTATTTGATATGTTTACAAGAAATACCATGGACTTATTACATATGGATATGTTTATGAGAAATACCTTGGGGTTATTACGTATGAATATTCTCTTTGGATAGAGAAAGCATACACTTGGTATTATGTGTGGTTAATTGATCAAATCATGGTCTCCATGGTATTAACAAAGGATGCTTAAATGTGTGTTGGGAATCTCAATCACTTTCCTATTATGAAGCACCAACCATCACCTACATTATTTTTATGTCCATGTCAAAGTGTAGATGGCATGACGACATAGAATAGTGCACCTAGCCTAGGGGGGTTTGAACTGCATAAATCATTGCATAAAACTAGTCAAATGTGCAACAACATTGGTAACAACCAATTCGAGCAAAGGGAACCAAAGTGACAATGTGACTTTCCTTTATGAATGTTCTTTTTCAAGTTGATGCTTTTCCCTTTGAATTGTTGAGAATTAACTACACCACTTTGGTTTTTGAATAGTTGGAATCTTGACTTCTCTATATTACTCAACAACTTAGCCAAATATGAGAATGAATCGTCCCCCCACAATTAAAAAAATCTCTTATGTGTAGATATTTTCCCATTGGAGTTACATACAAGTAGGTATACTATCAATTGGGTCTAGCTCAAATGACTTTGGAATGTATTGTTATTTTCCTTACGCAAATTCTAATCATGTAAGTTAAAAATATTTCCATTATAAAAAAATATTGTGTGCTTCTAAATTTAGATAAATATCTTAGTGAACACAAACCTTTTGTGAGATTATTAACCATGATTTCATATTACCAAAATCAAATTTTAAAGTATTCTACCAAAATTTAATGACTTCATATTGCAAAATTCGAAATTTGATAGAACACTCGGTGCCTCTCAAACTTCTAAATCTGATAATGTCTCCTCTCACAAAAATGCTTTTATAAGTGGATTGTCAATCTTTGATGGGTGGTTCGTCGTCAAAATCTGAAAGTAGTTCCTCTGAAAATTTGATGAGAGGTTCTCTCAAAATTCAAAAAGTCATGAAAACAAGGAACGCTGCTCTAAAAAGCCATGGAAACAAAAACAAGAACGCATATAAAATTCCCCTTCGTAATGGCTGAATTGAATTTTATTTATTTGGAATTTTATTTTACTTTTTCGGAATTCTATTTTTGGAATTTGAGAGTGGTTCCTCTCAGAATTTGATAAAAGATTCCTTTCAAAATTCAAAAGTGGATAATCACTCCTTCCCATCAAAACTTACATGGAAAAACTTGGAAAGCAAAACCAAGAACACATATAAAAAATCTAATTTACTTTTTTGGGATTCTATTTTACGGCTGAATCGAATTTTATTTTTTTGAAAAAATCTATTTTACTTTTTTGGAATTTGAAAGTGGTTCCTCTCAAAATTTGATAAAAGATTCCTCTCAAAATTCAAAAGTTACCCCTGCTATCAAACACAAACACAAACAAGAACACACATAAAATTCCAAATTGGATAATCACTCCCGCTGAATTGAATTTTGTTGGTTTTACTTGTGGGTATAACCAAGATCTACTCCTATGTAAGAATTTAAACTTAATGCACAACGGAACTTAGAAATTAAACTTAATGCACAGCGGAACTTACTTTCCATCTTCAAAGGCCTCAGACAGCTTCCAAGGCTCTGGGTTGATACGCTCCTGGTCTTGACTTGAGTTGTTGGCTCTCGAGTCCTTCCAAGAACTTGCAATCCTTTTCTCTGGCTATCCTTATGACAGAGTATCCTGTCTTCAAATGGAGCAGACAATTTTTCTGGATGATAGCAAGCCTTGGAGACTCAGCCCTTTTATAGCAGTGCCAAAGAAAAGTTCTAATCCTACGGCAGCCAAAATTTAGCTAATACTTGGGAAACAAGTCTGCCAAGAAATCTGGAATTTCCGATTTCATAAGATCTTGAAATCGGGAAACTTCAGAAAAAAAACTGAAATAAATCAGAATAAATTTTGATTTCCTTATTTAGCTCATATTTATTACTGCTATTATTTTAATCAACTATAATCGGTCCATTAACAATTATAATTGATTAACATTATTCTATATGTATTTGTATCCAAATCCTTATTTAAATACGTATAATGCCATGACTTAATTAATCACATTGTTTGGCATATTTTAATCATTACATAAATGTAATCTTGCGACAGTATTTGATATCATAATCATAATGCACGTATGTCCAACTTAATTATTGTAATTAGACGTCTCTAAATCCAACAATCTCCCACATGGACAAGTGCAACCTTTTGATTATATATCCTTAGCTTTATTGCATGCAACTTTTCTGTCTTTACTTATCGTATTTCTTAAACAACTCCGTCCATCAATTATGCTAACAAAGGACTTAAGCAGCACTTGTCACATTTATTCGCAACTAAACCGACATAAATCACGCTGCCAACATAACTGAATGACATGAATCTGATTTGGACATATAGTTTAGAAATTACACGCAAGTGTGATTATACGTGCCTATTTCTAATTGAGTCACCTTTACTTTACTATATGAGGTCAAAAATTAAACTTTAAAGAAAGAAATAATGAAACTGAAACTGAATGCAACTTGTATATATCATCAAAATTGTTTACAATTGCATTACATAGAACATAAAAAACAAAACTTAAAACATATTCAGACTCCCACATTTTCTAACTATCCTAAATAGATATTACACCCATACGAGCAACATGTTCGTGAAACTTCTTGGGTG
>LPNX010766140.1:6479-30993 GCA_001517045.1 Pseudotsuga menziesii
CCTTCTTCTTCTCTTCTTATGAGACGAGCTTCTTCTTCTTCCCAAAGTCTGTTGAAAGTAATTACTTCCTTCTGGCACACATTCTTTGCATGAATGAATCCCATGATCTTGGGAGGCCATTCAAGGTGGCTATCACCACTTCTGCATTCTCCACTTCTTCTTCTACCGCTTCAAGTTGTTCTGCATTCTATATCTTCACATTCTTCAACTATTTTCTCAAAGCCATCTTCTGATTTAAGTTCTTATATTCAAATAGCTTGGTCAAGGAATCAAACATCTTCGGTGTCTTTGGGGAGACACTTGTGGTACAAGTTGATTCATGACTGAATCAGTAATGATCTTCTTGGCCTTGACCAAGTTCTTCTTGTGTAAGGATTCTAGCCTCATCTCCCTCTGGAACTGGAACCTCTATACTCATGTAGGTGTCCATACCATTTTATTTAGAGAGATCATATACTTCTAGGCTTGGAATTTGTCAACTTCACCAAGCTTATCATCAATCTGATGTGATAGATCACTTTGAAATGAGAACCTCAAATGAAAATAGCAAAGGATTAGATCTTACCGATTTGAGGTGTCCGTCTTGGTTCTGAGGCTCGCTGATCTAGGGTTTGTCACAGAAACCCTAATTTTCAAAAATTGGAATCTTTCATATCTGATTGGATAAATAGATAGATCTCTTCAAATGGAGCTATCCAATGTACTCCTTTTCTGAAAACAGTGGAGGGAAGCTCCCAGAACAGGAAGCCCTAGATTTCCAATTTCTTCTGTAGAAATGCCTGTTACTGTTTCTGTGATATCTCTGAACTTACTGATCCTCTATGCCTTAAATTTCTCACGAAGGTAACCTCGCATATTGCAGTTCTCCCCAGGTGTCCTGTTTAGGGATGAATTATGGAAGATGCTAGAACCCTAACTTGGAGGGATAATATATCCCATAATATAGAGAATATGAGGCTTAAATTTGGACACAGTGTAAATCAGGATTTGATCTTCGGCCCCTTCAATTTTCAGCCCCTAATCCTTCGCCAATATCGAGATATAGTGAATGTACCAAAACTTAGCCGTTTTAGTACTTAGGGTTTTTTCTAGCTAGGGGTCAAACTAGGGTTTGACTTTCCCAGAGTTTCACCCAACCAAATTTCTTGATCCAGGTCTCTAAACTTCGGTTTTGATGAGGAGAACAATCCTATGCTGGTCTCACTCAAAAATTCATCTTCTATAGAAATCCCTAATTTCTGCATCGAAAACTGAAAATGCTCGGAATCGAATTCCGCTTCGACAAAAAGATGCGCCCTTCAATGGAGAGTCATCCTAGCATACTTTTACTGATGGATTGTGGAGAGAGACCCAAAAAATAAGAATCCCTAGCTTCTGTAGCTGTACAATGTCTTCTTCTCAAGTTATCTCTAGTTCCATGTTAAATTTCCATATGTTTAGCTAAGACATCAGTATTTCATTTCATTTTCATAACAAAAGCATATAAATAGGATCATTGAAAGATAGACAAGCACAACCATACAAAAGGAACACAAAGATTTATCCTGGGAAAACCCTAAAGGGAAAAACCCAGCAAAAGCTTCCTCAATATAGATGCCCCAAAAAGATAAAAGATAAAACCAGCAAGGAGATCAAATCCTGATCCTCCTCCTTCTCTAGTTACTTCTCTTCTCCACTAATGTGCTACAAGTGAGAGTGTGTGTCTCAAATGAGGGGCACTACACCTCTATTTATATTCATTCGTTCACTTAAGTTAACTCATTTGACATGTAGGCTCGAGTTAAATCATGTAGGCTCGAGTTACACATGTAGGATCAAGTAACCACACTAGGGTGTTGATGACCCACCTTTACAATTAGAGGGGACTACCTCATGACTCTTATTAGTTCTTCCGATTAGGAGCATCGGGATACAATGTAATACAAGTGGTTCTACCGGTAGGACCATCGGGGACCACAAAAATATACATATAGAATATTCTTCGAAGTTTTAATATTTCAACAAAAGCCACCCAGGGACCAAGTCAAACATATTTGGGCAAAAAGAGCGACTAGGTTACTAAAAAATTCCTCACAGGTGTAACCCAGTCGCTCTTTTACCCACGAAAGTTGTGACGTGGCTCGTAGAGACCCTAACAGCCTCATAGAGGACCCCCGGGTGAGCAAATGCAAAATGTAAACCACTGGAAAGGATAGATTTTGCAAGAACTCTTACCTGTAAGTCGTGGATCTCGAAACCTCTAGTTGAAATAGGAGAAATCAGGAAAATAAATTTAGGGCCCACCTCTCCAACTCTACAGTGAAAAGTGATAATGACACCTCACCAAGTGGTCCCCACTCATTTATAGGCCCCATTTGACCTATTTTCTTCCATTTCGCATAACAGGACCATACGGAGTTCGTTTGGGACACCATTTGCACCACTGGTTTCAAAATTTCATCCTCTATCTTTTTATGAGACCATCGTCTCATGTTTAACAACTAATTTTCTGGACCACTCCCCGAAAGTTACCTCATTTTATGAGCTACATCATTGTGATACAAGTGTCTTTGGACATGTACTTGCATCACACTTTCCTACCACCACTCATGCAGGTTTCTAGGACACCGCCTAGAAGGCACATCATTTCATTTCAGTGTATAGCTGCCTAATTCGTCCACCACACCTTACACAGGTTTTAGGACCATCACCTAGAGGATGGATCATTTCTTGTGCATACATTTGGCATATAACTACCTCCGGACTTGCACTCACATCACATGTAGTCAAGTTCGTCCACCAATACTCACACACAACTCTCTTGACCTTTGTCCGAGAGCCACCTTAGTTTGCGTGCCTCTTTCACATCGATTTGCGTGCCTCTACCGCGATCTATCCCGTGCATGTATTGGTATGTTTAAGAGCCACCTGCTCCATCCATACTACATGGATGACCTTTGGACCACTATCCATTGTCCCGACATAGGGGCACCATCAGTGCCTACTTGATCGGTTGAACATATTGGAGTTTCTTTTAAGCTCTTTTCTAACTCCTAAAAGAATGAAAATATTGCCAAGCGCAACTGCTTCCTTTCCCGCTCGTTAAAGTATAGGAAAGGGGGTCTACATCATCTCGTTTATCTCCTTTTGTGCACTATGTAGACCATCAAATGAGAAGGACCACACTGGCACATTCAAGCCAAGACCGTTCCCCTCTGCATCCTTTTATGCTTTCTCGGGCAGAGAAGGTGAACTCTACGAAAAATCTCACCATGGGTTGTTGTTAAGCTCTTTTCCATCCTCCTCATCAAGAAAAAATTACCGAGCAAACTTGGTTTTGTTCATGCTTGTAAATGTTTCTGAATGACTGTCTAGTCAGTATAGGTTTAACCTTTTCCGGCCTAATTGGACTACCAATGGTAAAGAAGTCTCTTATCCCCTAAAGGATGGGCGAGCTCTCCTATGTACACTTTTATCCTTTTTTGGGAATAGGAGACTACCAACGAAAAAGATCCCCCACTGGAGTCTTCTTCATGCTTTCAGACTCTCTAAAATTGAAAGCACCATCGAGCATTTACCTTCTTGGGCTCACTAAAAAACCACAAGATTTTACCACAACAGTGTCTCTAGACACCACCCCACAGATAACAGTTTGGCATCATTCCCACTTTGGGTCACCTTTGTTCAGAGTACTCTGTGATGTGTCTTCCTTGGATCCCATCAATACCAAAAGTGTCTACCTCTCCCAAGTATTTCCCATCTGCGGTTACATCCTCGGTATTACTGCTATGATCCCTTTCCCATGAGTTAGTTGCATTTGCTGCCATACTTTGAACAAAGGAAGTTTGAGTTCCCCATGATTCATTTCCTTTGTTCAACTCCTCCCCCCCCCCCCCCCCCCTCATTCAGTGGGTTAGTCCTCAGATTGCCTCACATCCTTCAGTTATCTTCCTCATGCTTCTGGTCAAGGAAACACCATTGCCTTGGCTAGTTGCAGGTCTCCCTCTGTCGACGCCAACACACATATTCCAGAGGATAGACCCAGAGGTCCCTGTATCCTGGTTTCATTAACCTCATTGATTAGTTCCTTGGACCACTTGAGAGGATTCCTTAGTGCCTCTCGAGATGGTTGTTTCTCACATGCTCAACTCTAGCTACATCATCGCACCATTGAGATTCGTACAGGGTAATGGTCCGTACAGTATTTGGTCAAAGACCCCAGATGTCACCTGGCTCTAGCACACTAATGAGTCTATTTGAGGGACCCAAACAGGTTCATGTCCCTTGTGATCCTCGGGTTGCATTGGAGACAGTGTTCAAGAAGCCCCAATAGTGCTTCTATATAGATTTATGATTGATGCAGCATATTTGTACCTCAGAGACTCTCATTCTACGTCAGTGGGTCCCTACAACTATGTACTGTTCTAGATCCAATAGGTCATCAGTCATGAATATATAGCATTCCATGAGAATGCCATGGGTCCAATGTAGCAGTTCTTCATATCAGTATTGTATTCAATCTCTTCTTGAGGCAACCACTATGTATTATCAGTTGTACATGATCGACTCTTGCATTGTAGAGCTTAGATCACATTATTCATTTGACATCGTTACAAGCATGGGGATGCCCGCCTCATCCATATACATGTCACACATTATTTGTATCTCACCCATTGATGGAAACCATATTAATACAAAAACCAAAAGCCACCATGCCCCAGCCTAGGAAGCACCACCTCTCCCCAGAAAATCCTATGATGTCCGTTACCCATACGATGAAATCATGCCCTCACACATCAGGGGGCAATCTATTAACCTAAAAAATCCCTCAGTAATGTCTACATGAGCTGCACCACCCAAAGATATCCATGCACGACCCTCATTTGACCCCCACACCCTAAAAAAGGATAAAAAATATGAAAAAGTGCTTAAAAACCCCTAAAAAGAGCCAAAATAACTCTCATAGGGGCGAAAACCTCCGAACAGGGGCTAAAACCCCTCAAAGGAGCTAAGAACCCCCAAAGGAGCAAGGAATTGGGCAAAAGGGGATAAAATCCCAAAAAGGGGCTAAATCCCTAACTAGGGGCTTAAAACCCTAAATCTCTAAGAAAAAGTATAAATAGAGGGGTGGGGGTCACTCTCAACTCGCTCCTTCTCTCCCTATCGTTATGATGCCCCTGTGAGTGCCTTGAGACCATTTTCCTCTCAAGCCATTCACCCTCTCTCTCCTCCATTTCTCCATTGAGCCAAAGCTCCCATTCCATTGAGAGGTGCTCCCAAAGCTAGGGCATGGTGGCCCATTTCCACCCAGAGAAGGTATAATTGTGTTTTGTTTTTCTTATATTGTAGTTTTCTAACATAGTTTGCTTGCAGGTTTGTTGTTTAATGTTTTGTTGCAGTTTTCTATTGATTGCTTGCAGATCTTTTGTTTGCTAACATTTTCTTGCAGGGTTTCTATAGCTTTGCCCTAACCTTGTGTGCAGGTTTTTCATTCCATCCTCACAGGAACCCTACCCTTCTGTCCTATAGACGGAAGGGAGTTGTTCCTGCCTATAAAAAGGGTGAAATCTCTACTACACTCCTTGCTATGGTTTGGTGAATTTGTAACTCCTCCTTCAAGTATCTCAAAGTGGCTTACCTTGGTTTGATTTTACCCCCCTTGGGTTATATTTTCCTTCTTTGATCTATAAATCCTTGGTTGTTTTCCTTAGGAAGGGATTGGTTTGTTGGTTGGTTGTTGTTCATGCCATTCTTACTCCATTATGCTTTTGGAATTTACTGCATAATGGATTTTAAACCAACATTTCAAGCAGATACCCTACTCATCTTCAGGGAAGCAGATTCAAACCAATGTTCATGAAGAAACCATAAAAAAAAATGTACACGATGCAGAAAATTTGTTATAGATATTTATATAGAAAACAAAAGAAAGTAGTCATTAATTTTAGGTTTGGGAAGTCCAAGATAAAATGTTAAAGAGAATTTAAAATCCAAAAAAGAGGGGGAGAAAGGCATGAATATAATTAACATTTTAAGTTAGAATTAGGTTAACTAAGAGAAATTAAAAAAATAATAAATAAAAAAATATTATTAAATATAAAACTATTGAAAATCTATTAAGAGATTGGAATTACTACTACGGGAAAAAAAACCAAAAAGAGGGGTGAGGAAGAAGGGTAGAAATGAAAATAATAATAATAATGATAAATTAAAGGGGGTTTAAGGTTGAGGATTTAAATTAAAATGTTTATTTTAGTAATGAAAAAATTAAGTAATAAGGTAAAAAATAATGATAACACAAAATCACATAATTAATTAAATTAAAATAAAATGATTTGAATAAAACGATAAAAAAGTAAGAGATTGAATTAGAGAAGAAATGTGAAGCTTGACTAAAATATTTAAGACAAAGTATTAGCAATGATTGGGGATTTGTGATTCCAATTAGAAATGTTGTGGATAATAGGAGCTTGGGACAATATTACAGTGCCTTCATTCTTATTGAGAGGTTGGTCAGCTTGTGAGCTTGGAAATCCATGTAAGATTTACTATGGGTGAATTATGTGCTTGAAGGAACTATAATATTGTGTTGTGTTTGATGTAAGACTGTTCAACTCTGGTGCAGTTCCTCCATGTCCACCGCTTGTCTCTGTCTTAGAGCTACACATAAATATTGATGGGGAATGGGATCTAGGCGATGAAGGGATTACCATTGCACTTGATAGTGGGGTGGAGGAGAAAGTAGGTGGTGAGGAATAAAGTTGTGGCTTCTCAACCTGGTATTTTGAGCTATTATTGAGTGCACCTCTTCTTGTGTATTCGTGGCCTTATCTCAAGAGTGGCATGTCCAAGAGGATTTAGCTTGGAAGTTCCTAAGACTGGGTGGTACGTGGAACAGTTGATTCCAGTTGTCTCTTAATAATATGGGTGACTTAATTTATGTTAATTTATATGTTTATATGTTGTTTTCATTGCTGCTATAGCACCCTTGATGGATGAGTTGTTAATTGTTGATGTATATGGTTTATGTATCAATGGTTGGATGCAATTTTGATGGTCTCACTGCTTGGAAACTGGTGTATTCTCCTTCATTTTGAGATATTATCTTGATGGAAATTCAGCATATTCTTATTCATGTGTTATTTTATATATATTAATCTGCAAATGCGCCTTATGATGGATAATCAAATATG
Source organism: Pseudotsuga menziesii (assembly GCA_001517045.1). Classification (NCBI taxonomy): domain Eukaryota; kingdom Viridiplantae; phylum Streptophyta; class Pinopsida; order Pinales; family Pinaceae; genus Pseudotsuga; species Pseudotsuga menziesii. The sequence continues at coordinate 13,652 of LPNX010766140.1, forward strand.
TAGATGAATTTATAGATGAAAATGCATGGTTTTCAAAACAATGGTTGAATAGTTCTAATTGAAAACTTGATTATATTGACTAATCTATGGGTTATGTATGATGTATGTTTTTACATTAACTTGCAAGTGTGCCATCCATGTTTGATCAAATCTACTATATGAATATACAAATGAAATTACTAAGTTTTGACTGGTAGAAAATGCATTTTTCCGCTGGAAAACTGGATTGAATTGATAGTTTTTATGTATATCTAATCATTTGATGTTGCATCGTTGTACATGAACATGATATTGAGCCCTTGGTAGTTGTATATTTCCCCATATGGATGTTATGCTTCTTTTTTTGGCTCACTATGGGTTTTCTAGGGAATCAAATGCTTATCAGATAATCTTTCCGGTGAAATTAATTAGTTTTTTGTATGCTTTGTGGGATCTAAATTTTAATGCAGCTATGATTTGATTTTCAATGAGTTATATGGTTGTAGATGAAATCCATGAATTTTTGGGTTTGAGCATGATAAAATGGATACAGATGAAAACCTTCTTATTTGGTTTAATAAGTGTTACAATTCTGTAATTCCTAAGTGATGCAAATCTAGTTTTACTGAAGTAGTAATTCTGATTTTGCAATTATCGTAATCCGATTTATAAATGGATTAGATGGATGTAGGTAGTCTCCTATATATGATAATTCAATGTTTAGATTAAATTTAAATTCATGTTTAATTATAAGTGTAAATCTAGTTGCGTGCGTGCTACATTTTCCTATCTTTGCATGTGCATTGGGGAAAAGAAAGGCATTGTATTATTACATATTTTTAAAAGACTAAATGCCTTAAATTATTTGTCTTGATGGCTTGATGGCTTGATGTCCTAGCCTTATAGACTTATCCTTTTGTGATTTGACTCGACTTAGTTTCCCCTTGGTCATTTGGTTCCTTTGGCCTTGGTTTTGGGGTTGGGTGCCACTAGTACAATGGGTGATAAGTGATATAAAAAATGACTAACTAGTCATTTATTATGTAATTTATTGATGTTAACTAGTCATTTATTGGAGTTAATTGGTTATTTATTTATTCATCGATTGTTGTACATATGTTGCAGAGGAATCGAACCACCAACCTCCTACATGAAAAGTAGATGCTCTTCCATTGAGCTAGCACCCTTAAATATAATCAAAGTTCACATTGAATCAAAGTTTGCACTAAGAATTTAAGTTTAGTACCATGCATTTCATACTTATATTTAATACAAAGAAATATTTGATTCTCTTTAATTTTTTTAGTACCATTCAAAGTTGACTATTTACTAAAATGTGAGTTTTTCCACCAGCATAGTCTCGTGGCATGGTATAATTGAACCTTTATAAGAAAGTTTTCATACCATCTATATAGAAATTATTGATAGATGGACAAATAGAAAAAATAATTTAAGAAACTCATACAAACTTGCATTGTTCAATTTAACAAAGTTTACGATCCTCGGGCTGGTATGAACACACTGTGAAAGAAGTTTGAAGGAGAAAGAAGCAATTCAATGTACATTGATCAAACATTCATGGTGAAATTGGACAACCAAGAGACAAAAATTGGTCAGCATAGCATTACATCCATTATCATTAATATCTATGTAATGCAATGATGATACAAATAAGGAAATTTGAATGCACTAGGTGTGATTCGAAGTCCACAACTTGGATTGACTCAAGAGCTAACTAACTGTGGAAAAGTACAATTGGAGGCTCACTAGTGAAACTGTAGACAACTGAGTCAGTTCACAATTAGTCACAATCAGCTAACTAACCAACGTGGGTGAGGAAAGGCACCTAACTCCCTTAAATCAAGAAAATGTGGCGCTATGGTAACTGAAGATGAACTAATTAATGCTAACTAATGTCCATCAGAGGATAACTCAACACATACTAGGGTAAACTGGTGATGGGACTCCCATGACTCAATGTGGGCTCCTAAATTATAGGGATTGTCCTATGGAGCTCCTAAACTCATGAAAATTGGTGCATCAAGTGGTACGTGGTCCCCAAATGAGTTCCCCATGGCACTAGTGAAGTGGCAACAGACTTCTAAGATAGGAAATAACATTTAAAATATGGTGGCTAAAGGATAATTATAATTAATCCTAACACCCCCCCCCCTTGATCCAAACATGGACAACCTGGTCCCTGGAAACTAAGACCAAATTCCACCCATACAATCTAATGCAAAAAAATAATTGCTCAATAAAATGAGGAAAATGGGGAAAACCTATTGGGAATCCCCCCCCCCTCAAGATGAACATTGGAACCAGGATCAAGCTTTCACACCAAGAAATTTCGTCTTGAGTAAAAAAATTATGAAATTATTATGTCATCTTAATCTTTGTGGAGTAGTAATGCAGTGTGATGGTCCTTGTGTGCACTAGTTCCCTGGTACAATGCATGTGCACCTCTCCACCTTCTTTCAATCTGATGCTAGATAGGAGAACAAATATTGTTTCTTTTGCATCAAATAGTATGGAAGGGTTGAAATTTGGATGTTGTTCCTTAGGGAATTTCTTGATCCCATACAACGGATTCCTCAGCTTGCATGTCGAGAGAGAATCAATGTACCCCTTATTACTTTCCATGTAGATTTTTCCTTCCAACTTGTCATGTAGAAAGTTACTTTTTTCTCTTCTTTCTGGAGGATGAGTGACATGATCCAATGTCTCATTGTTCTTCAATGAGCATAAATGTTGATCATACCTCACCATCATCTAGCATCTCTCTGGGATTTTGTAGCACCTCTCTGGGAAAAATGGATTTTCATGACATAGCACAAGGCTCTCATTTTGAAACTAAGGTATTTTTGTTCTCTTGTCAAATGACTCTCTAGTCATGTTCCCAACAACCTCAATGAAATTTTGATCCCATTTAGGCCTAGGATTGGGAGTGGGGACTAACTATGGATCTAGATACGATTGAACTTCATCTTCAATTCCAAAAAATGATTCAACTTAGTTCTCTACTTCGGATTTTGAATCTAAAACATTAATGGAAACATTATCGTATGAAAAACGTTTAGGAAGAATGAATTTACCTTCCCTTTCAAATGGCAACTGAGATTGCATTGGATCTGAGTATGGAAGAAAGTGTGAGAATTCAAATGCCTTGGAGGCATGTTTTGAAACATCTTTAGTTATCATATTCCCAATTGAGATATCTGAGATCTCCACTGAGATAGGATCAAATACAACTCGCTTTAGTGAGCCTGTATGAGTCATCTTATATATAGAAAACAAATTTTCGACTAAGGATGAAACATAAAGTACATTATTCAACACTCCATGCTCAAATTTTATTGAAACCTTCCCTTAAGCTTGGGTTTAAGTGTCGTCTGCCATGTGAATACTTGGACCATCAGTAATTTTTAATGAAGAGAATAATTATTTGGATGCAACCATGTGATTGGATGCTCTTGAATCAATGAGGAAAGCATGAGATTTTGAAAATCCATCCTTCAGTGCATGGAATCTCTCATGATATTCAGTCTTGTCTCCAGAATCAGCCTTCCTTGAGCCTTCAGGGAGGGAAATATTGTGATGTTCAAGGAGTATTGAAATATGATCTATGGTCTTATTCATACAACCTTTATCTATATGGTTTACTTTCTTATAGTAGGAGCACTTGATCTTGTCAAACCTCTGATGTTTTTCCCTATTAGAGGATGAGGATTCATTTGATGGATCAAACTCTTCCTTAGGTTTGAATTCAGTGTTCCTCTTATTTTTTTCTTTTCTACTTCCTCCTTTCTTGTGAATTCTTTGTATCCTCGGCCAAGAGAGATTTAGTTTTGGAGGCACTGAGGGCTCCCATATGTATCAACTTATCTTCTTCTTGAATAAGAGATTCATGAAGGAATCAAGTGATGGAATTTCCCAATTTGGATTTATCAATATACTAGAGTGAAAGGTGGATAGGAGCACTGAGAGTTAGGACCAAGTTTGCTCATAGTTGAGAGAATCAATTGCTCATCCTTCTTGTCAATCCCACATTGCTTGCACTACATGACAAGGGACTTGAATTTTGAGAATAATTGTTGGATGGTTTCAAAGTTATTGGGATAAAGATAAATCAGCTCATTCTCTAGAATATGGCCTCTCATCTCATCCTTTTTTCCAAATAGTGATTCGAACTTTTGCCATACCTCCCTTGGAGTTTTCAGTCCATTAAGATGGAAGAGTAACTCCTTGGAGATATGAATGCACATGAAGCCAAATTCTTCATCCAGCTTGTTTAGATACTTCAAGTTCTTAAGAATCTATTGGGGTTCGACCTCCTTGCACATGGTAACCCTGTATAGACCTTTGTTGCACAACACTATTTGTATATTAGTCCTCCAATCAATATAGTTGAAGGGTGTGAGGATCCTGACTGTCAAGGTTGTTGAAATATCCATCTTGCATCTTCAAGGAGCAACATAATTCTTCAGAATTCTTCAATTTACCTACAAAACCACTTCAATTCAAAGTCAAACCAATTTAATCACTCTCCACTTAGAAATGTGCATGTTTTTTGGGTGCATCACACTTGGCTATAATTATTTGTACAAAATCCATAGGGAGAAAGGAAAAGATACTAGAAATTATGTGGAACCCAGTTGCTTCTGGTGCATCAATGGAATTTTTCGAGGATTGAAGTTGGCCCGATTTCTTGTTGTTAAATTATATGAAGCATATGATCATCAACCTACATGAATTCAAATGAGAAGAGAATGTTGTAGAAAAGAGAGAATAATTTAGCATAGGTTCTTCAATTAATTGAGACAAATTTAATACACATGGAGACAAAATTGGAATAATATGATTATATTCATGAATCAGTAAATAATATGGAATACACAGGTTGTACATATAGGATAATTCAAATGCCTAATATAGGATTCGAATCTACCAACTCAGACTAAATATGGAACTAAATTAGTGTGGGAAACCCACCACTAGAGCTCACTAATGAAACGTTGGATAACTAACTTATTCTACAATCAGTTAACTGATGAGGGTAGGTGATAAAAGGTGCCCACACTCCCTTCATTCATGTAAAGTGGCACAAGGTTAATTGATTATGATATAAGCGATAGTAACTAGAGCATAAATGAACATGATTGCTTACCTACCAAGGTCCACTGAAGGAGACTGTTGGTGGCACTCAAAGTGGATTCCTAAATTATAGGGATTGGTACCTGGGGCTCCTAAACTCATGCAATCAGGTGCAGTAGGTGGAAAATGTCCCCTAGGTGTGTTCCACATGCACTAGTGAAGTGATGATGACCTCCTAATATAGGAAATAGAAAAATCAAGTTGTGTTGTCAAAGGGAGGATTAATAATAATCCCAACACCCCTGCCTTAATCATGAATTTGGACAACCTGGGCCCTAACAACTATGGCCAAAGATCACCCATACAATCTAAATAAAAAATAATAACTACTAAACAACTAGTAAATGGGTAAAACCTAATGCGACCCCCCCCCCCTCAAAATAAGCAATAAAATCATGATCAAGCTTTCATATCAAGAGAAAATTTCTTCTTGAATAAAAACTTGTGAAAATAGTTCTGCAACCTTGCATCTCTATGGTGCAATGAAGCAATATGATGGTCCTTGTGCGCACTAGTATCATGGGAATGTGCATTTGAATCTCTCCATCTTCTTCCAATCCAATGATAGACATGAAAAGGAATGTTTCCTTTGACTCTTCTTTATGGAGGAAGAGTGGCATGATCCAATTGGTTGTCATGTGAGCAAGGGTAATGATTAGTCCTTACCATCATGTAGCATCTTACTGGGAGATTGTCGCACCTCTCTGAAGGAAGTGAACTTGCTTGACATAGCACAAGATTCTCTTTCTGAAACTGGGATCTTGTTCTCCTCACATCAGATGGCTCTCCAATCATGTTCACATCTTGCCTCAATAACCTTTTGTGCCAATTTAGGCCTAGGATTGGGAGTAGGGACTGGATTTGGATCTAGATCATTGTGAACTTCATCTTCAATTTCATTAATTGATTCAACTGGGTCCTCTGCTTCAGATTCTGAAACCAAAATACTAATGGAAACATTATCATATGTAAAAGGAGTAAATAGAATGGTTTGACCTCCCCTTTCAAATGGCAGTTGCGACTGTGCTAGATCTCATTATGGAAAAAAGTATGAGAATTCATATGCCTTGGAGGCATGGTTTGCAACACCCTTCACTATAATCTTCCCAGTTGAGATATATGAGATCTCCCCTGAGTTAGGACCAAATACCACTTGCTTTAGTGGGCCAGTATGTGTCATTTGGTATACAGATAACAAATGTGTAGCTAAAGAGGGCACATAGAGTACATATTTGAGCATTCCATGTTTTAAATTAATTTAACCCTTTCCTTCAACTCGAACTTGAGTGTCATCACCCATATAAATACTCATACCATTAGTAAGTTGTAATGAAGAAAATGATTCTCTGGATGCATGGCATATCATTGGTGGCTACTGAATCAATGAGGAAGGCATGTGATTTTGAACATCTACCCTTCAATGCATGGCATATCTCATCATGATCTTCAACCTTTCCTCTAGATTCACTCTTCCTTGTGCCTTCAGGGAGGGAAATATTGGATTTGTTCCATCCGATCAATGGTCTTCTTCATACAATAATTCTCTGTATGGTTTCCTTTCTTAAAGTAAGATCACTTTCCTTTGTCAGACCTTTGATGCTTTTCCTTCCTAAAGCCTAAGGCTTCATCTGATGGATCAAACACATATTTAGGTTCAAATTCAGTGTTTATTTTCTCTTCACCTTTATGCTTCTTTCTTGCTTGTGCATTCCTTGTCTCACTAGCTAAGAGAGCTTGATTTGGAGAGGCTATGAGAGCTCCCATCTGTATCAGCTTGTCTTGTTCTTGGATTAGAGACTATATGAAGGAAGCAAGGGATGGAATTCACCAATTAGGAGTATCTATTCCCCTAGAGTGAAAAGTAGAGAAAAATACTAAGAATTATGAGCCAATTTTGCTTGGTATGGAGAGCACGAATTTCTCATCCTTCTTCTCAATCCTGAATTGCTTGCATTGCATGACCAGTGATTATAATTTACTGAAGAATTGTTGTATTGTGTCAAATTTAGTGGGTTGTAGTGCTATTAGCTCATTCTCTAGGATATGTCCCCTCAGCTCATCTTGTTTTCCAAACAAGGATTTGAGCTTATCCCATACTTCTTTCAGGGTGTTGAGTCCATTAAGATGGAACAATATCTCCCTGGATATGTGGATGCACCTATAGCCAAAAGATTCGTCAATCCTATCCAGATGCTTTGATTTTTCAATATATTGTTGGGGTTAAACTACTCTTCTCATGGTCATCCTATACAAATCTTTGTTGCATAAGGAAATATGCATGTCTACCCTCCAATCAAGTTAATTCAAGGGTGTAAGGATTCTAGGAGCGAGAGATGCAGAATTATCCATTTCACAACTATATTGATCAACAATTCTTCAAGAAATATTTCAATGCACCTGCAAAAACACTACAAAACACTTCAATCCACATTAATTTAGCGCAAACACCCTTCACTTCAACATGTGCACTTTCTCTGAGTACATCACACCTAGATAGACTTCTATGGACATAATCCATAGGGATCTATGCAATTATTCCATGAATTATGTGGAAACTCAATGGATTCTAGTGCATCAATGGAAGTTTATGAGGTTCAAGGAAAGCATGGGTACCCACTCTGATACCATTTCAAATTATATGAAGCATAGGATCATCAACGTTCATGAATTCAAATAAGAAGAGAATGTTGTAGAAGAGAGAGGATAATTTAGCATATATTGTTCAATTAATCAAGACAAAATTGCACACACATGCAGAGAAAATTGGAATAATATTATTGTATTCATGAATCAGTAAATAATATGGAATCTAGTGGTTTTACATATAGGAGAATTCAAATGCCTAAGATAGGATTCGAATCTACCAACTCAGACTTACTCTGGAGCTAAATTAGTGTGGGAAAATCACCACTAGAGCTCACTAATGCAACTATGGATAACTAACTTAGTATACAATCATTTAAATGATGAGGGTAGGTGAGAAAAGGTGCCCAAACTCCCTTCAATCATACAAACTGGCGCTAGGATAACTGATTATGATCTAGTTGATAGTAACTGTAGCATAACTGAACATTATTTCTTACCTACCAAGGTCCACTAAAGGAGACTGTTGGTGGCACTCAAAGTGGGTTCCTAAATTATAGGGATTGGTACTCGGGGCTCATAAAATCATGTAATCATGTGTAGTTAGTGGAAGATGTCCCCTAGGTGTATCCCTCATGCGTTAGTGAAGTGATGATGACCCCTCATGCACTAGTGAAGTGATGATGACCTCATAAGCTAGGAAAATAGACAAACAGACTTATGTGTTCAAAGGTAGGATTAATAATAATCCCAACACCTACTCTGATACCATGTTTAATTTAGAAAATCTTAGGATCCTCATGTTGGTATGAACTTGCTATGAAAAAAGGTTGAAGGAGAAAGAAGCAATTCAATGTACATTAATCAAACATTGATGGTGAAATTGGACAACCAAGAGACATAAATTGGTCAGCATAACATCACACCCATTATCATTAATCTCTGTGTAATACAATGATGATAAAAATAAGGAAATTTGAATCCATTAGGTGTGATTCAAATTCCACAACTTGGAATGATTCCAGAGCTAACTAAATATGGAAAAACACCATTGAAGACTCACTAGTGTAACTCTGGACAGCTGAATCTGTTTGCAATCAATCACAATCAGTTAATTGACCAAGGTAGGTGAGCAAAGGCACCTAAATCCCTTAAATAAAGCAAATGTGATGATATGATTTAACTAAAGCTGAACTAATTTATGTTAATTGATTTTTATCGAAGGATAACTCAACACAAACTAGGGTGAATTGATGATGCGACTCCCATGGATCCGTGTGGGATCCTAAATTATAGCGATTGGCCTTTAGAGATCCTAAAATCATGCAAACTGGCATGTCAAGTGGTAGGTGGTGCCCAGATGAGTTCCCCATGGCACTAGTGAAGTGGAAATAGACTCCTAAGCTAGGAAATGGAATTTAGACTATAGTGGTCAAGGGAGGATTATAATTAATCCTAGCATGCACAACCTAGTATGGCAACGAAATTGTTTTAGACATCTATAAGTGTAAACAACATTCTTCAAAGGGTCACTTGAATTTAATATTTCCACATCAACCTTGCACCAACTATGAGGAATTAAATAGTATTATAGCAACTTCTTTCTTAAGGTAAATATAACTGGATATTTACATCTTGAGAGTGATCATTGCGTAGAGGCATGTTGGAATTAGAGAAAACCTATGACAATAAACTACATTTGTGAAGATCTAAAAAGGAAATCCTAGAATGAAGAGTTGGATAGTGTAAATATTAAAAAAACCAAGGTTCTAATAGAACATTGCTATATAGAAGCATCATAGTGTATAACAAATTTAAAGGGTATATATAGCACAAGAGGGGAATTTGGGTGGGAGGGAAACCTCAAAAAATAGAAAATATAGGAAGATTTGAGTGGCCTTTGTGCCTAGGAAATTATATATATATATATATATATATATATATATATTAGTTGCGCCTTTGTGCCTAGGACCAACTAATGGTGAATAGAGACCGTGTAGAGAATACTTGTTTATATATTATATATATATATATATATTAGTTGCGCCTTTGTGCCTAGGACCAACTAATGGTGAATAGAGACCGTGTAGAGAATACTTGTTTGGCCCAACTAATGGCGAATAGAGACCGTGTAGAGAATATTTGTTGGTTTGGAAAGACACATTGCAAAAGCCTAATTCTGATATTTGAATAAAATAATACAAAGAAAAATATATAAGGTTCATGCCAAAGGACCCCAGGTGCGAAGGGATTGTCATGACCCCAAATTTTCAGAAAAATTAATTTTTTTTTATGTAACATAAATTGTTTATAGCTGCAGTTTGTTAACTGCTAGCGGTTAACGGATGAATGAAACAGTTAACAAACTAATGATTAACTTAAATACATATAAATTAAAACTAATTTAATTTCGATATGTGATGTAAATAATCTGCATTCAGTTGTTTCTAGTTGTACTGATGATTTGATTTTGTCAAGTAGGTGAGAAGTTACTTTCTAACTGGGGCTTACTTAGCGACTGCTAACTTACCGGTATTTTTGGATCTTATAGGCTTGAAAGGTAAATTTTGAACCAGTAAGAGTTTATTAAGGCGTTAATCCAGATATACTTCTTTTAGCATAAAATATACTGCTATAGTAAAAGTTTTCTTAATAGAATTCAAGGATACTATGAGGTAACGCATCTTTCCTTTACTTGTTTTGCAACTACAATAGTATTTTATATTCATGTTGTAAAGACCAATAACCTTACCATACTCAATGTCTTTCATTAGTATGACTTTTATTTCGGACAATTCTTCCTTCTAGCTACTAGCCAAGTTACTTATAGAACTCATGATTTTTGTAGAAAAAAACCTTTACTGACATAAGAGTTTACTGTTGTTGTTATTTCTAAAATTTAAAACACTGCTTAACAGCATATAAAGAAACTAAGTCTTCTAAGAACAAGCTTACAAACGTACCCTCAGCTCTACTTTTAATTGAGCTTCAGTAGAGGAAATTTATCAACTTATTATTGTATTATAACTATAAATGATCTTTTGCACAAATGTCGTCAAGTTGTGATTTCTATCTCCAAATTTCCTCATGACATAAGTAATGTGACAAAAATATATTATTTATTTATAATATAAATTCTACTATAATTATTCTTGAATAGTTTTCCTATCCTTTACTACCAAGACTAATTAAATCTTGGTTTGATTCATCTTAGAGCTTTAGTTTCTTATGAAGACCAAATGATCATATACTTCCCAGAAGTTTATCTTACTCTTAGTACCATAGACTACATTCAAAAGTAAGAGTTATGCTAGGGTGTAGTTACTAATTATTTTTATACACACCTTGTTGATTTGTAAACTAGTTCTTACCTATTAGGGTTTGCATAAACTAGTTCTAACAGCTTAAACATGCATCATTTATGGTTATAAAAAGAATAGGTCAATAGTGATACTATCAACTCATGTCATCAACTTTTACTATACTATTGATATCTTCATAAAATGTTTTGCTAAGGAAGATTATAAGGTCATTGTAAAATAAGGATATTGATGCAATAAGTTTTTGGTTCATTACTAATGACAATTCCAAGGTTTAATAAAACAAGGATTAATAATGCAACATAAGTCTCGTTCTTAACATAACTTGACCTTATGGTTTATCCATGCAATGATATGTTTTTGACTTTGGGAATATATTATCATTATAGTCATTGTTTAAATTATTGATAATAATTTGTTGTCCCGATAATGCAGTGACAACTATATCATTTGACCCACCGTGAGCTGGATAAATTTGTGGGTACGTGGAACATCCACCACCATGCAATTCTTGATTTTAAAACTTCCAACGCAACCCTAACTCCTCATTCTTCATCGATGGTTTTGGTCTTTGCTTTGTCTGGTTTACTGTGGCCATGAGGGCTCACTTGTGCTTGTCTCCAGTTCCATTGTCTGTGTGTAGAGAAGTGTGACCACTCTAGTGTGCGGATTTCAAGACTCATAGTTCGCATTTGATTTCTCTCTGCATGCATTCCGTTGCTATGCATGTAGTTGTTCTCTGTCAATAGTTTGTAGTGTCGATTTCATGTATGGCCATTGCCAAGGCTTCAATCCTGCTCCACTCATCGGTGTAGTATGCGTTTTGAACCCTATTGCCTCTGTCGTAGGTGAGCACACGGGTGTACTATTCGTTGTGCTGGTTTGTCTCCTTCGTGGCTTCAGATTTCCTCGCTTCCAGATAATAATATGTTTTACAAATGTTTGTAAGTTTTTAAGTTACAGTTACAATTATATAATCCAGTCTCTAATCAAGGTTTTGATATTCACTTGCAGGTTACAGCCCCCCCTTATGCTTGGAAGAACCCTCTCCAAGTTTGGATTGACAACTACACCTACGGGTAAGCCCGGGTTACAATGTGGCAACTCCCTGCTTGTATAGACTTAGGGGAAAATGGTTTCAGTTGGAAAGAAATTACGACCTTGGTTCCTCTAGTGTTGGGATTTTTGGCATTCAGTTTTAAGAATTTTTTTTCGTTATTAAACCCTTGCATATAGCAGGGTTTCTCCGGCCTTGATGTCGTAACTTGTGATACTCTTTTCATGACTTATGAAGGATATATAGTAATGTAGGTTTTTAATAAATTGAATGTTAGTTTTGTTTTAAAACCCATGCCACGATGTTGGGTACACCGACCCTGAGCTGGGTGTTGTAATCTGGTTAAGTTTGTAGCCTTATGGCCTGTCAATGTAAAACATTGGGTTTTAAGAAAGATTTTACTTCGAGCTCTGTCTCGTTTTTGCAGTAATCTTGTATATTGTAACTCTGTGTTCATTAGGTTTTTTCCTATTCGACTGTTAATGAAGAACATTACTGTCTAAACATCTTTTGTAAATAAATTATTGTTATTATTTAAGACTGTAACTCAGTCATAGTGTGTAATTTATAATATTAACTTATTTGTTCGGAATATACAAGCTAGGGTTTTCCTGAAACCCTTGTCTAATTAAGTTCTTCAGTTTATTAATGATTAGGTTCTGCTACTTGTTAATTTGGTTAAATTATTATCATTACAGGCTTGTTGTGTAAATGTACATTTGTTTTCAGAAAGGACTGTAACAGTCTATAGTAGACTAATCGTTTATATATATAAATATCCAAGTAATTGGTTTTGCAGCTTAGATGTTTTTATTTATAATAGTTAAATAACTTGGTTAGGGTTTTGACCTTGAAGTTTTATATTTACAGGTATAAACCTGTCTAATAATTATAAATAATTTCTACATAGGTATTATTTAGTTTTATACTAGTTATTAATTATATTTTCATTGCTTTTATTTAATAAACTGTCAGGTAAAATTTACTCGGAGTTTTTGAAATGATAAAGCATAAATTATGAACTCAGTTTACTCTTTATAATTTAAGTAATTTTAAATATAACCATATTTGGTTTATAGTAAATATTAGTCTTAGATTTAGTTACTATTGTTAGAAAACCAACTTATTAGTAGCTCGTTTATTTACTTAACTATATGTAATCAATGTAACTCTAATGTAATTTTCTGCTCCATTTCATTCAGTTACTATGCGAAAATAGAGAAATATAAACATACCATAACACTGTTTAACCTCCATAATATTTTAGCATGAATAAAATTACTCTAATGTCTGTAAATACACAATCTTCAAATATTCTCTTATCTTCTTAAACATTCTACCTATGCTAGAGTACTGCCTGGATTTTCCAGGTGTGGAAAAACACAGTCTAGAAATTATTTCTATTCTAACACATTACTTTTCTAATGAAGTTCATTTCTTCAATCATTTAAAAAGACTGCTATATTCTAACGTTCTACAAACTGACTCTGTAACATTCACATATCATTCAAACAATGCTTCCTCAGGACCCCCGAGCCTGTTCTTGGTCTTCTTGGCTGAGAACTGGTGGAGCATGCAAATAGTAGACTAGTCCACTAACTCAGTAAAACACTATGCCCTCAGCAGTAATATATTTCAACTTAAAAGTTGCACTAGATCAATCAGCAGTTATCCCCTCAAACACTTTCCACAATTACCTTCCATTGAATTTCTCTAAAGTACATTCATTCACATGAATGATCACTTCTCTAGAATGAGCAGCCCCAGTTCTCTTCAATGGGATTTTTTATAAAGATTGCCTAGGTCTTTTGGGTTAGTTTTCATTATTTGAGCCACCTGCTCTGATTCCACTTTCTTGGGGAATCATGACGCCAATTGTAGGGAGGTTGCCACCTGTAATAGTTGGAGGTGGTTTGAGGATGCTATCACATGTCAGTTTGATCTCCACCCAGTATCCTCCACCAATTTGACCAGAAAACACTCTTTTAACAGCTCTCCTAAGCTGTTGTCTCCTCCTTTATTTATTTATAAATAAAATATTCAGAATTACATTAAATATCCTTGACTTTGTTGAGTCATCAATTACAACTTAGCATAAAATTTAACATATTTTCCTCAAATAATATCAAATAATATAAAATTGTTTTTGCAAAATTGGGACATGTGACATAAACACCCCCTTAAAGTATAACATTGTCCTCGATGTTATTTATTCTTTGTCCTCAGAATTCCCTTGGAACAGAATTGGATATGCATCTCGCATATTACTTTCCAATTACCAGGTGGCTTCTTCTAGACTAAGGTGCTTCCATTGCACCTTCACCTAACCAATGGTGTGGTTTCGAAGTGTGATCTCCCTCTGCCTGAGGATACAGTCTGGTTCCACCAGAAAATCTCCTTCTGGTTCCACCTGTACATCATTCCAGTTAACAACATTAGTAGCATCATGAACATATTTCTTTAATACAAAAATGTGAAAAACATTATGTACTCTTAAATTTGGTGGTAATGCTAATTAATAAGCTACTTGTCCAATTCTGGACAGTATTTCAAATGGACCACAGTAACGAGGTGCTAGTTTTGCACAACTACCCAATCTCAGAGAGATTTTTTTGGGCCTCACCTTGATGAACACACGTTCACGTACCTGAAACTCCTTTGGAGTTCACTTAAGGTCTGCTTGACTTTTCTATCGATCCTGCACAATTTTTAAATTACTTTGTACCTACTTAACAATTTATTCCATTTCCTTTAATAGTTCAGGACCTGATACTAATCTATCCACCGGATTACTCCAAGAGATAGGAGTATTACATTTCCTTCCATACAACATTTTGAAAGGACTAAATATGGATGACACTTGATAATTATTATTATAAGCAAATTCTACCAGATGCAAATAATCCTCCCATTTACTTGGCTGGTCTTTCATATACATTGTTAGTAAATCTTCCAGTACTTGGTTTACTCTTTCAGGCTGTCCATCGGTTTGAGGATGGAACGAAGTGCTAAAATTTAATGTAGTGTTTAATCCTTTAAACAGATATTTCCAAAAATTACCTGTAAATTTAGGATCTCTATTCGAGATTATAACTTTTGGTATTCCATGCAGTCGAAAAATTTGCTTTAGAAAGATATCAGCTATGTTTTCATCTTTATACATAGTTTTAACAGGTATAAAGTAAGCTGCTTTACTTAATTTATCAACCACTACCATGATAGAATCATTTAAATTCTGATTTTTAGGCAATCCAGTAACAAAATCGAGACTAATTATCTCCCATTTCCAGCTAGGAATGGGCAATGGCTGAAGTAATCTAGCTGGGTGTTGATGTTCAGTTTTCACCTGCTGACATTCAAAACACCTAGCGATATACTCTACTAATTCAGTCTTCATGTTTGGCCAAAAATATTCTTTTCTTAACATAGTTATAGTCTTTTGATAACCTGGATGACCTGAGTATGGAGTTTTATGGATTTCATCTAAAATTAATAACTTAACTTTAGGTACATTAGGTACATACATTCTATCTTTATACATTAAAAATCCTTTTTCATTCAAACTGTACCCTTTACTTAAGCTTTCTGTTGGATTTTCTTTTGTTTTAGCTTGTAAGTTTTGGTAAATTTCATCTTGTTCTATCCCTGCTTTAAGGTGTTCATCCAGATTTGTTGTATAAGTGCTGATAAATGCTATGAAGTTAATCCTTGCATTCCTACTTAATGCATCAGCAACTTTATTTTCTTTACCCTTAATGTGTTGAATTTCGAAATCATACTCACTTAGAAAAGCTAGCCACCTAGCTTGTCTAGCATTTAGATTAGGCTGATCTAACAGATATTTTAGTCTTTTAATATCAATCATTAAAATAAATTTTCTGCCAATTAGGTGATGACGCCACATCTTTAGAGCATGTATAACAACAGCTAATTCCAGATCATAAGTTGCATAATTCTTTCCATGAATTTTCAATTTCCTAGATTCATAGGCAATAACATGCCCTTCTTGAGTCAGAATACCTCCTAAACCATCATTGCAAGCATTAGTGCACACTACAAATTCTTTATTTGGATCAGCTATTCTTAAAATAGGTGTGTTGGTTAATAAAGTTTTTAACTTTTTAAAGCTTTCCTTGCATTTTGGTTCCAATCAAATTTCTTTCCTTTCTTATGCAAAGAAGTTATCGGATTTGCGATTCTCGAAAAACCTTCAATGAATCTTCAGTAATAACTGGTAATTCCCATGAAGGATCGAACACCAGTTACATCCTTAGGAACCGACCAATCTTCGATCGCCTTTATCTTTTCAGGATCCACCGAAATCCCTTCCTTAGTCACCACATGACCTAAGTACTGAATTTTATCTTTGAAGAAATCGCATTTACTAAACTTTGCAAAGAGTTGATGATCTCGTAGCTCTTGCAAAACAATTTTTAAATGTTATTTATGTTCTTCTTCAGTTTTTGAATATATTAATATGTCGTCGATAAACACGACCACAAACTTATCTAGATACTTATGCATAACGTTGTTCATTAAACACATAAAAACAGTTGGGGCATTAGTAAGCCTGAATGGCATGACGACAAACTCGTAATGGCCATATCGAGTTCTAAAAGTTGTTTTAAAGATGTCTTCATATTTAATCCTAACTTGATGATATCCAGACCTTAAATCAATTTTCAAAAACACCGTGGCTCACTAATACAAAAGCGCGGATTTTTCCAAAGAGGTTTTCCACGTTTCATACTTTTTGATGTAAAATCATGTGCAAAATGAACTTGCCGTCGCTGTATCGACGCTTACATCTTCCTCCGCCGTCGCTATATCGACGCCATCTTCCTCTAACGTCGCTGTATCGACGCCATTTTCCTCCAACGTCGCTATATCGACGCCATCTTCCTCCAACGTCGCTATATCCACGGTTCTACGTCGCTATAGCGACGGCAGTGTCATTTGACTTAGGGCATTAACATTTTTTGGCTTTTTAGTTGACCCAGGGCGCTTAAGTCAATGACTTTTTATGGGATTTTGCATAAATTTTGATACAAGACCGACTGAAAAGGAAATTACTATCCTAGTATGTGTTAAAAAATCTTGGTTTCTAATAAGTTTCTTATATAATGGAACATCCAATCTTTTTGAAAGGAAATTCCTTGGTAAGATTGACTCCATTTTGAAATGGAGTAGAAGTAGGTTCACAAGAAAGCATCACTATTTAATTTTTTATTTTCAATTATCCAATGCAT
>LPNX010766161.1:0-24804 GCA_001517045.1 Pseudotsuga menziesii
CTGAGGTTCCGCGCACTTTACACTTAAAAAATCTAAAGGGCGATGACAGGGGACCCATGGAGAATAGAAAGATGAACAGGGTGTTAAATCTAAATGCTCCCATGCCAGATAATAGTTGCCAAAAGGCAGACAAGAGTCAGAATTCCTATAAAAGCATCATGCTCCAAAGTTAAATCCAGATCATAAAGTACTAATTTGCCAATGATCCTCTCCATCCGTGAGCTGAAACCTCAAGCACATCACTCACACAAAAGGGCACTATGGGATAGAGGATCCTGAATGAAAATTCAGTAAGAAGGGCATACATGAAAACTCTCATTAAAAGGGATAAAATCCGAAAAAAGCACAAAAAATTGCTAAGGCGGCATGGGAATGAGGAACAAAGGAACGTTTCTGTTCATCACCTGCTACAATCCCGTGGTGTCCAATGTTACCAGCTACCTTGAAGAGAAATTAATAATGAACTCATTTTTTTTGGCCTCAGCAGAGTTATCCGGACTCTAGAATCTTGACTTTCTTCGCCCAAAGTGGACTGATATCAATGATAAAGGGACACATTTCTGTCATTAAGAAATCTATCTAGCTGGAAGAATCCAAGGAATACATTTTGTTGTAAGACAGTCGGCGTTTCAAGGAAGAAACCACCCAGAGATCTAGGTTCACCAGGGAATCGCCAGTTGTTGCTGCCGCAACCTGTTTCCCCGATTTTAGTCTTTTACTTAAACTCAGGGACCCCTCCTTGTCATTAGTTGCTCGAACCCACTGTTGAAAGTTTGGCATCTTGGAGCTTATCTTGTGTTTGAAGTCGATTGCTCGACTTTTAAGTGTTTGTCCAAGTTAGCTTGAGTCGTGCGATTTTTCCTGGTACCCGTCAATGTTTGAAAATTTTGCATGAACAGGGGAAAAGACGGTTTTTTAGGATGCAAGTTAATTCTAGCTATGATGTTTTTCTCTCTTTGGATCGGGCCTCTTTTGGAGGAAGTAGAGTCTTATCTCACCCACCGTTGCGGCCCTCAGAACAAAGTCTCCGCCCGACCCACTTCTCTCCGACGCCCGATTCGAGTTGTGAATCGCTTGCCCCAGAGTTCCTGTTCACCCGACGTTGCGGCTGGGGAGATAAAGTCGGGCCCCGACTTGAGTTTCACCCGACGCCCGAACTACCGCCTTTGCAGCTTTCGTCGCCTGTCCGTAGCTTGCATCCCGTCCGCCGTTGCGGGTGGCAGAGTAGTCTTCCCGTCGATCCACTCTCCTCCGCCGCCCGATCACCTACGACGCTCGTTTTCCACTTCCTCTTTTCCCGTACTCGCCCGCCGTTGCAACTCCCCGAAACTTACCCATCCGATGCCTGATTATTAGCCCACCCGACAGCCGTTTCTCTTCATAAGTTTTCGCCCGTAAAGCCAGGCCAATTTCTTTGTGAATCTTTCACTAGGGTTATAAAATTTTGATGTTCGATGTCTCAAGTTAGTGGATAATGCGCATAAATTACGTGCAGGGAGAATCACATGGGTCACGAAGGCGGCCTACGGCAAGAAAAGAGACAACCCAAACGGATGACAAAGGCGCCACTGAAGCGTTTCAGCAGTTACTGTCAGAGGGTAAAACGTTTATTCAAATGATTGAAGAAAACGAAACGGCCAGGAGAGAAACTGAATCGCCAAGAGCGATGAAAGGTCACGCGCCCAGGGAACCCAGGGGACATCAGTTGTTGTTTAAATAATGGGAAGCCCGATGAAATGGGGGCTTTTTCCCTTAGAAAAATTTGTAATTGTTGACTTGTAAGAGGAACTATTTCGTTTTGCATAGTAAACTGCAATTTTGTCTGCTGGAAAGAGTGAAGTAGTGAAATGTACCAATGCTATTCAATGAATAATGCTGAAGAAGGACTTTTCCGTGTTCAGCTGTATTTCATGCGCTGTAAGGATATTTGATGTTTGGAACCTAAGTTCTTGTTAATTATTTTTGCAGTCTTTTCTGGGATGCATTTGCACTATGAGCAATAATTGTTGTTATAGAATGATCGGCTAACTGGTTATTTGAATATTTGTAGTTTTCATGTGCTGTGGGAAAAGTATCAGCTGTCTATGATTTTCTTACCGTATGTGATTTTATATTGCTCAGTTAAGATGATAGCCTCGCTCCCTAGGGATAGTTTAGATAGTTAGTTATTTCTATTCGTATCTGGTTTGTTTGCTTGTGGGCATAAGACGAGAGGTAAGAACCTGCGCATCACTTTGTGACCGCCCCTTGCATTTAAGCCAGCCTGCATTTAATTAGACACGTGCATATCATTCCTTTAAGTCAAAATACAAATTCCGGTGGACCGGGCCGCAACCGGTAAACCTTTGTTCTTACTTTGACCTACGGTAGCCGGACCGTAAGCCGGACGGATTCCCTATACCAAACAGTCAGCGGGCTAGTTGGGAATGCTGATTGGGGAGAATCCCTTACTGTTGCCGCCTGCGATTTTCCAGGCCTCAACACTAGTTTCATTGATTTTTTCAGAACATAAATGAAGGTGATCCAATAAATCTAATACAATTGGAGAGAGATGGATTAGCCAAGAAGAGAGCCAAAGAGGAATATTTCAATCATTAGGGGAGGAGGGAAGTAATCCAATCTATGGTATGTTTATGATAAATTTTTTATTTGAGTTTTTGATATTTTTTTTTTCCAAATTTCTAAAGCCTATAATGAAATATTCAATTGCAGAGGTTCCCACTAGATTTCATGCAGACAAAAACCATATTCAATAAAGTTCAGTGGAGGCTCAAAGTTTTCACCAGCCCTAACTCTTTGTTCATAAATTTTTGAAA
The DNA here is from genome assembly GCA_001517045.1 of Pseudotsuga menziesii. Taxonomy (NCBI): domain Eukaryota; kingdom Viridiplantae; phylum Streptophyta; class Pinopsida; order Pinales; family Pinaceae; genus Pseudotsuga; species Pseudotsuga menziesii. The sequence continues at coordinate 2,817 of LPNX010766161.1, forward strand.
AAAAAAGAAATTAATAGCATTCAAATAAAAATCATAGCACTAAAACAAATGAATGGGAATGAATAATACCAAGTTTTTTTTTATAAACTAACCTCAATTAGTTAAATAATACTGAAGCAGTAAGAACCTTGATCATTTGGTACCTGTAACTGAAGGAGGCATAAGTAGGAAAATATCTAAGATTCATTGAAAATATATATATATATATATTAGTTTTTAAATTTAGGCGTTAAATTTTTATCTATTTTTTAAATAAAATAAATTATTATTTAAAATTTAGATAAAAATATATTTCATTCATTTAAAAAAAATTATAGTTTTTTATTACTTTTAAAAATATTATCATTTTATTTGTATAATTTATATAATTTTATAGTTTTTATTATTTTTTAAAATGTTATTATTTTATTTAAATAGTTTTTTAGTACATTTTTAAAATATTATATAAGGTAATATAATATTCAATTTACAACATTAACTTATGTCATTTCTTTTTATAGATTATATTTTCTTATAAATTTGTTTAATGATAATATTTTAATTTTATCTATATTAGCCATAATAATTATAACTAACAATTATAAGATGTTATTATTATTTTTTTCATTTGTTTTAACTAGAAATGTTTCATAATTGTTTTCAAAAGCATTACTTAGTAAGCATAAAGTTAATTCAAATATAAATAATATAGTTATGTAAAAATTGTATTCACTATTTTCATAATTTAGAAAGAAATTAAAAGATGGCATAAAACATGAAAAATAAATTCTTAATTCTCATAATTTATAAAGAAGTTAAAAGATAAAAACTAGTTTTTCAGCTCATCTCACAACTCTGTTAAAAATAATTATTTTTTCAGCATTGTCTATGTTTTTTTAAAAGAATAACATAATTTAAAAAGACAAAAATTAATTACATTAATATTCTACTTATATTTAATATGATAAATAAAACGATCTAATAAATATTATAAATCATTGATTTCATAAATATTTTATGTATATTAAGAGTAAATGAATGAGAACAATGGTTTTAATTTATTATATATAATATAGTGAATTATTGAACTTTGATTATGGATAAAAAATGATTAAAAAGACTAATTTTATGTACAGTTTCATTATGATAATAATAATATTATGTTAAAATTAAGGATATTTAAAAAAAAAACTAAAAAATGTTTTAATAACTAAAATAAGATTTGTTTGTAAAGAAATAAATTTCTCAATAATTCTACAATAATTCTTTTATAAGATAATTATTTTATATATACATTTATGAATGAGAATTGGTATTAGCATTAAACCTTAAATACATCCATAATAAACTCCCTATTAAAATACAAAGTTGTCTTAACCATTTGTTACTTTATGGTGGTACCAAAACATGATGCAAAAAATGAAGCAAAAATTGGTGCAAATTTGGAAGCGAAAATTGGCACATATTTGGAAGTAAAATGTGGTGCAAAATGGGATGCTGAAGTGGTAGAACAAATGGATGCAATATTGGATGTTAATTTGGATGCAAATATGGTGCTAATGGGGATGTCATTTAGGAAGCAAAAGTGGACGCTCTCTAGGAAGCAAAATAGGATGTTATTTAGGAAGCAAACCTCGACGTTGTTTAGGAAGCAAAGTTGGGCATTATTCTGGAAGCAAAAAAAATAGACGCTATTTTGGACATCATAAATGATGCTATCTAGGACGCAAAAAAAGACGCTTTTTGAGACAGTTTAAGTTTTGTCCATGATGCGTCCCATTTAGTGTCTAGCTTGACCACTCAATGTAAACAAAAATTACACTAAAAAGGGACGCTAAATGGGACGCTAATTCCAGGATTTGTTGTAGTGTTGGTGTCGCATGAGTGTTATGAGATGGCAGAGGAAATGGTGTATGTCAGGACAATGTTCCTTTAATCCTGTCTTGATGGAGCGACCAGTCTCATCGATGTACACTTTGTCGCACTTGAGCAAGGTATGGTGTAGACTCCTTGGAGTAGTTTTTTCTCAATAGGGTCTTTTGCACAGTCTAGCATGTTCCTAAGGGAATTAGGAGGAGAGAAGGTTACCTTAATGTCTCTTTTTCTAAGAATCCTAGCGATCTTGTTGGTGGTGCCATGGATGTAGGGGAGGATTGCTAAGGGTGTGTCCTTGTTATTGTTTTCTTTCTCATTTTTCCTATTGTTGTTTCATTCTTTTTTTTTTACTCTTTTGATGGTTTCTTTGATTTTTTTGTCCCTATATCCATTTTTTATAAAGGCTTTCATGAGGTGGTTTAGTTATTGTTTCAAGTGGTCTTTATCTACAATTCTAATCGAATGAGTCACTAGAGTGTTGATTATGCCATTTTTTTGGGCAAAGTGATGGTGCCAATTCAACATGAAGGTATCTAACACAGTGTCTTTGTTTGCTGTATACCTTGTGCCCAAGGGATCCGTATTGTTTTCTCATTGTGAGGACATCTAAGAATGGAAGACATCCTTTTTCCTCTTTTTTGTAGTGAATTTTATGTTGTCAGATTGGTTATTAATCTTACAACAAAACCCTAAGCAACATCATAACAAATATTAATAAAAAAACAAAATAATGAGATTACCTTTGTGAATACTTCCAAAAAATCTTTTTTCTGACAATAGACCTACTTTAGGGTTAGAAATTGTCGAGAAAACAAAAACCTCCATGGAAAATTTCCTTCTTCTTGAAAATCATAAAGTTGTTTAAATACCTGTGTGTGAGGTGCCACAATGTATTCTACTCTCCATATCTAAATCAAGGCTAGGAGAGCTAATGGCATCCCACCTTTATGGAATCTTGTCATCTTAGAATAGTTATACATGCAAAAAAACACTAGTTAGATACAAATACTTTAAGTAATGTTTATCTCATTCTTTATAATATATATANCCCAAGCAATGCTGACCCTGCCAAGCCTAGTCTCAAGCCTACCAACGTGCTTTCCAATTAGGATGGTTAAAGAAAGTGCACATGCGTTATGTTTCTCTAAAAGGAAAATGCATTATAGTGTTAAAAATGCACACACATTATGATTTATGCTTAAAACATGTTCTACCAATCATTTTCTCAACAACAACGAATCGCAACGTCTTCGGTCCTACCAAAACAAGAAAGGGTGAACACAATTTGGGTAATAAAGGAAAAAAAATTCCATCAATCTCTTCATTGTGAGGTTATTACACCAAATCTTGTCATGCTAGTTTCCCTATTTTCAGTAATTTGTGCATCCTAAGATGAACTGAAACCAAACATTTTTTAATTTCTATGCCCTAAAAGAAAATTACATGCCCAGTGGAAACCAAAACCACAATTTACTCATAAAATCCAAATCAATTTCACTATTTGCATATATATATATATATATATATATATATATATATATATATATATTCACAAGCATCCTTGTGAATCCAAACCAAAATTCACAAATATGCAATGTTTCTCTAGTACATTGCAATGTTTCATACAACTAAAAAAAAATCAAGTAGAATTCATATATTCCCCAAAATACATATACAAACACGCTAAATCCCTTGCCTCTACCCGAAATATCAAATTTGGTAGTCCAAGAACATTAATCAACACCTTATAATTTTGATGAAACTTCTTAATAAAAGGGTTAAAATAAGGTATAGAAGCTTCCCGTGCTTAATAAATATTTTCCCTTGACTGAAGGGTACATTTTGATTAAGGTCAAGACAACAGAGTTCAACAATAGGCTCTATCAACGTCAAGATACAGAGGGAGGTTGATGTGTTTGATTACATGACAATAGCATACTATCATACATGATAGAATCCAATGGAAACCTTGCAAACCTAAAAGCCACTATACACAAATATGCAAAGTCTATCATCGGTATATAGAAATAGTGCATATGACTAAAATAACATCAAGTTGAATCCACACACCCCAAATTACATATAAATAAATATGGTAAATGGCCCATGGAGTCCAAAAAAAATCATGCTATAACAAATAATTACATATCTATTAAAATCCTTGCGTATATTTGGATTGTATTCATCAATAGAACCTTTTTTCCACCTCCTTTAGGCTCTAGCCCTTGCCTCTACCTGTAATCTGGGAGTTGGTCCTCCATGGGAATTAGTCAACACCTCATAGTTTCGATGAAACTTCATAATCCAAGACTTAAAATAAGGTAGAGGAGCTTCCTAATCAACATATGCACATTGGGAATTTATTGTATGCATCTAGAAATTGGAATTAATACAAATTTACGACATAAGTTTAATATGAAAAAAATTTAAATGTTTATTCTTTAGTGTAAAATTCAAGATCAATTTTAAAATTTAAATTATAAATATTTCATGTTGTTATTTGTCTTACATTAGTTTTACACTATTCATTGTTTAGAGATGTCATTATACCATGTGTCATTTTAGAAAACCTTGAACCAACGAATTATTCATCTTTGATTTCATGGATCATATGTGCACCAATCCATTCAAAGGAACCTCTTACATAAATCAAGGGGTTTCCCGGTTATGGGGTCAAATCCAACAATAGTTTGTTTTGAAATTTTCAAATATGTTATTTGTTCTTTATTAAGACCAATGGGATATATATATCTCGTCATAGCCCTATATTCATATATGATAAACAATTAACTATGGGTATGATCAAAGTAGGAAATGATGATATCAATGGATCATAGGGTATTCACTTAGTGAAACCATGTCATAGTTCCTTATTTCATGGGATATTAAAGAATACCCCTAATTTCACTAGACATTGATAATTATCTACAAAAATCATTTTGTTGAGCCCCCTCCCAATACACATTTCCAATTAAAAAAACTTACTTTTACGATATATTCCCTATTTTTACTAGAAACCCCCTTTTATAGCCCCCATACCCTACTTCCTTCCCCCCAATACCTACAATATATTGAATTTATTTTCACAATTAAAAGACTCCCCTTTATGAATGAACGTGATAAGATATTGCTCAGCATGGTGAATCCCATATGCAATGGATGTAGCTAATGATAGCCTTGGTGGTTCCCTTGTGGTTCTAAGGTCTTGAACCAAGCTTCTCAATTAGCTTAAGCATTGGTTAATATGGGTTTATGTGCTTCGATTCTCCTCACGGTTAATGTTTGATTATGGATTTATTTTGTGGTTCTTTGTGCTTGAGCTATCATAAAGGTTGATGTTTGTTTGTTGATTTGGTTTGGGGTTTTTTGTTATTATAGTGAAAGATAGAAAGTTTGTATGTAAAAGAATTTTTTTTTTAATTTATTAAATCTAAGTCATTTTTATCAAACCATCAAATATAAAAGAAGAATAAGAAAATTGTTGAAGGATTGCATGAAGGAAGGAGTGGGAAAGTTATTTGATGGTTAACATGTGGTTGCGTTCTAGTTTCAATTTCCAATTGCCATGGTAATCCGTGAGAATGGGGATAAATGAGAAAGAAATTTCCCTTGTGCCATTTTTTGTACACACAAAGGAACACACGTTCATTTCAGGAATGCACACATAAACCAACATAGGTCCATCTTAAACTCAAATCTATCAAGCACCGAGAGGGATCCAGTTTCTTAAGGTGTAATTTTTTTTTAATCTTAATTTTTTTATACCTAAAGAAAAAAAATATACCTCAATAAATTGGATCCTCATTTGTGCTTGATATATTTGGGTTTAAGGTGGATCTATGCTAGTTTTAATTTTGTTATTTTATGAGTTGAAATGAATTTTTTAAACTACTTTTTATTTTTGGTAACTTATTAGGAAACATTATTTTTTTAATTATTTTTTATTTTGCTAACTCATGAGTTAACATGAATTTTTTTAATACTTTCTTTTACATTTTACTTTTGGCAAAGTCACATTACATAACTTTATGTGACAACATCTCCCCCATACTTGGTTATAGAACATCTAGCTATTCTCTATTCTCCAATTAATTAGCCTATGATTCTTTTGCAAAGTTTGATTTGTGCTAAAATTGAAAGAGAGCTCCTCAATTTCATATCATGTATCCAATCATAAAAACTTAGATCGCCTAATGTAGAAGGTTACTTTTCAGATTTTCCCTTTGTTTGGGTGTTAAGGTATGGAATTGAGCAAACATGCCATACTGGAAAATATACTACTAGTAAAAACTATTTGATATTTTTATCTCAAGAAACATTGGATGTGTTTAAATAGAGTTTTAACCCAACAAAAATACTAAAAATAGAAATAATATGAAATCCAAATACAACATAAAATCTTATGAACAATCTACAACATAACTCATCATATAAAATTTTATGTAGACTCTTTGTGTGCAAATATCAACCTTGATAAAATGTAGTACAATGGTTGGGAGCATTTCTAGCCCAAAGATATTTTAAAATGAGGCTAAAAAGTCTTGGTACAAAAACTTTCAGTACAACAAAAATATAGTATCACACAAAGCATATAAATATTACCAATGGACAAATATATTTTTTTAGATAAAAGAAAAAATTATAAAAGTTATTCATTTATTAAATAAACTATTTGAAATCTAAATTTGTTCTCATATAATATTGTGAAGGTGTTTAGAGACATGTTATTATTCACAACTAAATACAAAGGCCAACATTAATGCATGTCAATAGAAATTGAAATCTAAATTTGTTCTCATATAATATTGTGAAGGTGTGTAAAGACATGTTAGTGTTCACAACTAAATACAAAGGCCAACATTCATGCATGGCATTAGAAATATGAATTAATAAGGCTTGGTTTGGTTAGAACTACGAGCTTAAGATTTAAAGTAATTAAAGACTACACAATAGCTTTATAGTAAAATAATCTAATAAAATTAAGCTATTAAACTTAATATAAGTAAGAGAATAAACTTAAAATAAAATTTATTGTAAAATATATTATATATCTCCAAAAAAACCAAGAGCAAAATTATAGAGTACAACATATTTTTGTAATTTTTTGTTTTAGATATTTGGGAAACCTATATACTATTATGAGACACTATTAAACTTTCCTTCTCACCTTATGCGTTGTATGTAACAATATTAAATAATAAAAGTTTTGTTTAGATGATTTCCACAAATACTTCAATGCCCTATCAGTTTGTTTTTTAGAAGAAAAAATACCATACCTTGATATTCATATTATGAATCAAAGGACATCATATACAAGCAGCCTTCAATGAGGCTTCTAACTAGTAATAGATATCAGTATTCTGGGGACCCCATGAGTCACAAAGAGAATACATGAACAGCCATCAACCAATATTCATGACAACAAAATAGGCACAATAATATGCCAACAGGCCATCAAATCATCAAGAGAAAAATATAGGAGAAGTGATCCTATCATCCTGAGCATGTAGGTAAGCAAGAAAGAGGATCAGTTAAGCGCCAAATGACAAACAAGCTTATCCACCCTGAGCACAAAGAGTGAGCTAAGTGCCTCATCAAAGAATCAACTCCAAACAAAACATGATAAAAGCAAACATGTGCCCAAAAAAAGAGGGGAATTGTCCCAGACACCAAGCTCTAAAAGAGCTAAAAAATCCCTTTATAATCATTCAGACCATCAATACTCTCAGTGAAAGTACCAGATCCAAAGGCTTCTTTGATAGGTAATCATCCTGCTGACTGTGCTCACGATAGATATGCTTGATTGTTAAATGTGAGAAATTGTTAATCTGAGACCTAATTTCCTTGCACCAATGATCCAGGAAAGGTGAATCCAAGGATGCTACATTGTTTTCCCATTTTATAATGACTAAGGAGTCACCAAAAATATTTAGGGTTGGGATCCTCATAGTTTTTTCTGCAACAAGTAGCTCCCAAAGAGAAAGGAGTTCCTCCCTAGTGTTGGTGCTTGAGCCACAACCCATAGAGAATATAAGAGTGTGTAGCACCCAAAAGTAAGAGAAAACCAGATCCTCCAATGTTACCCGAAGAAGCCCCTTAAAAAAAACCACAGGGAAATGTGATCTGTGGGCTATTTCCAATACACCTTAATTTTTTCTTCTGCTTTGAAATAGGATACATATGCATGAGGTTATCTATTTGGTGAATAATGCCCAAAATGGAAGCCTTCTTACCATCAAATATGCATCTGTTGCGCATTTTCCAAACACTCCAAAAAACAAATAAAGGAATATAGTTATGCACAGAATGTGTTGAGTGTCTCTTGAACCAAAGATCTAAAAAAGAACTGACAGAGCAATTCAATTCACGAGAAACACAAAAGTGCTCGCAAAGACTGAAAAATACCCTTCTAGTTATGAGACAGTCAATGAAAAGGTGTTGCACAGAGTCCTCACCAATGCTGCAAAGAATGCACATGCTAGGCCCCACCCATCTATGTTTCATGAGGTTTTCCCAAGTCAAGATGTGGTTCTCAGTAGCTAGCCAAATGAAGCAACTTATGTTTAAAGGGGTGTTGCATTTCCATAGGATATCCACAACCTGATCTGACTTGGGCCCAAGTAGGGAGTTGGAGATTAAATCATAAACCAGGGAAGTCAAGATCCTCCTATTCCTTTTGTTATGAGTCTAGATCAAAGAAAATGGAGATTGATTGAGTCGAATTTTACCATGCTCAAGGCTATAGATGCACCTTCCCCATAATATTTTCCATTCTCCCCCAAGTTTGAGATCCTCAGGGTCGACCTAGTAACTATGGGACTCTTGTAAAAGATTGTGAGTGTGGTCTAGAGCGGTTATACCATAATCTTCAAGGTAATATCTGAGATGAGGAGGAAAGTAGAGCTGAGTGTCTGAGCCACCAATCAGATCAGAACCAATAAGAGTATGCACACCATTACCCACTTTCCAGGACAAACATCTACCAAGCTAGGTGACAATATTTAGAAAGCCATTTCAAATAACCGATACCCCAATTGCAAAGAAATACTTATGTCTAATGCAAGACACCACTGAGCTGTTTTTTAAATATTTAGTAGAAATAACTTGGTGCCAGATCCCTGTCCGATTAAGTACCATCCACATCTTTTTAAAATGGAGAGAGAGGCTAAACCGGCCCAGATTTTTAATACCCCAGCCACTAAAAGAAATCACTTGAGAAAGAGACGACCAATCCACCAAGTGGTAATTCTTCTTATCTGCTGATGAACCCCATAAAAAAGAAAAGATCANCCAGGTTAAATTCTAAAAGAATAGATTCAACCTGCGTTCCTTTTGCAACATCTCCCCTTTATTTTCCACCACGATTCCACCTCGGCGTGAATATAAATATTACAATAATATATTACTCTAATTGTGGACCTTTTTTTTGACTCCGTGACGACTGATGTACATTTTGATTCTAATTCAAGATGCATGTGATTGTGCATCTTTCATATTAATTAACAAATACATTCTTTAAAAATCATGTAAATAAAGTTACTAAGAAATATTTATGTGATATGTATTCACATATTGATTTATTCAACCTGTGCCATACACATAAACATTTCGAAATTCAGATTTTTTTTCGAGACTCTAAAGCGATACTTGATTGGGTCAATGGTCTCTCTTTTCTGCAGGTAGGTAGCCTTATTTGACCATTGGTGCAGCAATACAACATTGCTTATGGATAGTTTAAGCTGAATATCTATTGAGGACATTTTGCGAAAGAAAACTGTAGGTGATATTTGTTGAATAATCCTTTAGGATTACATTGTAAATAATTTTTTAGTTATTAGTTATTAAATTCTAGTTAATAATCTCGTTATCTAACTGTAGATAATGGTTTTGATATCCTTTATATGTAACACTCATCTACGTAATAAGATATTGATTTGCTGAGGTTCTTCACGGCCTGTGTCAGTGGTATCAGAGCAAAGGCAGCGACGCATTGGTGAGAAAGACTTGGTGAGAAAGAATGAGCCTACGAAGGAGGAGCCAGCAAAAGAGCTATCACCAAGAAAGAAGAGCTGCTTAGTAAATATTATGGAAGAAAGACAAAGACTGCACATTAAGGGGAGACTGCACGTAAATTGTTCTGGTAATTGTTTTGAAGAATTATTTTTCTTTTTTAAAAGAAAATAAAAGAAAATAAAAGAGAGCTTCCATTTATATTTTCGTGCAATGGTTTCTTTAAATTAATTATGAAATATTTGGGGAGTTCTTTTCAGAAAATAAAAGCTTTTAAACAACCTTTTATATTTGAGTGCAAGGTTTTTTAAATTGAAATATTAAACCTTTCGGGAAATCTTTTTAGAAGATAAAAAGATTTTAAAGAACATTGGATAAGAGGAAAATAATATATCAGATTGTATTTTGTACAAAATTTACTACACAGTAAATTTCAATTGTTGGAGTTATTTTGTCTGGAAAAGAAAATGATCAAGAATGGTTTCAAAAAGTTAAAAATACCCTTATTTTTAATGATATGTGGGATGGAATTTGTGAAAATGAGAATTTAGAAGATAATAAAGATGGAGAAGCAATAGACGAAGTCGATAAAAATGCACCAATACCACCTGCTAATGCCAAAGATTTAGCATTATGGAAAAGCAGGGATAAGAAGGCTTATGCCTTGATTATTGCCTCTGTAAGTGAAGAAGTAAGTAGACATTTAGTTTCTAGTAAAAGTGCTTGGGAAGCATTGAAGAAACTAAAAGAATTGTATGATTCACATTCTGATCTTGAAATCATACAATTGTTGATGAAATAATTTAACTTAGTATTAAAAAATAATGATCCAATGAAACTTGCTTCTGAAATTAGAGCCATTTTCCATGATATTGATGCAACTGGTGTAAAAGTTGACATTCAACTTACTGCATTTATTAAAGCTCCTTATCCTACCTATACTCATTATTTAGAATCACTTCAAGCTAGTGACCAAATGAAAGCTATGACCTTTGAAACACTTGTTGAGAAAATTGCAGAAAGAGAGAAACCATTTGGGAAGAAGGAGTCTAAACCCAATGAAGAAACTTTGTGTCTTGCACAGAAAGGACACAAATCAAAAGAATAATTTGGAAAGGATGAAAATAGAAACAGAGGTCGAGGTAGAGGAAAAAGAGGACATTACAGAGGAAGGGTGGGGGGATATTTAATCAAGGAGAGAAACAATTTTATAGATTTTGAAAAAATGGTCATACTGCCAGTTATTGTATAACTTCTTGGGATAAAATTGTTAACAAGAAAGAGCAAGTACAAGATAAAGGAAATGGTAAAGGTAACCCTCCTGAATCTGCACATTATGTTGTTGCACATTGTAATCTAGGAATTGAAGCAGCTTTCAGTACTTCGTTTTCATGGAATGACATTTGGTTATTGGATACCGGAGCCACATGTCATATGATATTTAGAAAATACTTCTTTGAAACTTTTAGTGATCAAATTGATGGGGTAGTACATTTGGTAGATAAGTCTCAGTTAAAACCTTCAAGAATTGGTTCTGTTAGATTGAAATTATCAGGACTTGTTGATTATATACTTTTTGACATTCTTTATGTTCCACAATTGAAGAGAAATCTAATCTCTCTTGTGCAAATTAGACAACAAAATCACTCGATACATATGTTTGATGGTATCATAGAAATTAGAAGAGCTTATGATAATGTGATTGTAATGAATGGAGTGGAAGATAACAAACTTTTAAAGTTGAATGGCACATCATCCAATCCACAGAATTCTACAAATTTGGTTTAGCATAATAGTAATTTATCTTCCAGCTTATTGTGGCATGCTAGATTTGGTCATATTAATTATGACAGTCTGAGGATTATGAAACATAAAGGATTTCAAGGGATTCCTACTATTGCAAGACAAATTTCTCCATGTGATGCTTGTATCTTAGGCAAGAACAGTAAACAAACTTTTAATGATTCCATGTTTTGAGCTTCAAGAAAGCTTGGTCTTATTCACTCAGATTTATGTGGGCCCATGCTTGTTCCATCAGCAAATGGTAACAAATATAACATGACTTTCATTGATGAATCTACGAGGATGTTTTGGGTTTATTTATTAAAATCAAAATCTCAAGCTTTTGATACATTCGGAAATTTTCATTTATGGATTAAAAATGAAGCTCAATTCAATATTGGAACCCTTCGAACTGATAACGGTGGTGAATATACATCTCAATATTTTGAAAAATATTTGTAGGAGAATGGTATTAAACATCAAACAATTGTTCCTTATAATCCACAACAAAATGGTGGGGCAGAACGTATGAATAAGACACTCTTGAATATGGTAAGATCAATGATGTTTTTTAAAAATGTCAAGTTAATGTTTTGGGGAGAGGCAGTTCTTTGTGCTGTCTACATTAAGAATAGATGTCCTTATTTTGCACTACAAAAAAAAACACCTTATGAGATGTGGCATGATCATCTTCCAGCTATCAAGCATTTTAGAATTTTCGGTTCCACATGTTATGCTTTGATTCCTGAGCAACAAAGACATAAATTGGGAGCAAGAAGTCAGAGGAGTATTTTTTTGGGATATTCTAATACTTCTAAAGCTTATAGGTTGTATGATGAAGATAACATGAAGTTTATTGTTTCTAGAGATGTTATATTTCTTGAATTTGAGAAAGATGCACTCACTATTGATAAACAACTTGCTCAGCTTGATAGATTTCATTCTAAAAAATCTATCATGAAATGGATAATGAACGTCCATATCTTGAAGGGGGGATTCCTGTTCTAAGTTAAGTTTTGGAATTTTCTTCTATAGCAACAAGTTCTTCTAATGCACAAGTTGATGACTCTAATGCACAAGTCGATGAAACAAAAGATGAGACAGTTGATGATATTGTTAATGGAATTGATAAATTAAGTATCATAGATAATGCAAAACCTGCTCTTAAAGAAGAAATAGAGCAAACACCACAACAAGAAGTTTGTAGATCAATACAAACTAAGAAATTTTCAAAAAGGTATGATGATTTTGAAACATTAGATTGTGAATCAAACTTTCATGCATTTGATGAACCTACATTTTTTCAAGAAGCAGTAAATAGTGATGTATGGAAAAGCACAATGCAAAGAGAGTAGGATGCTCTCATAAAAAATGGAACTTGGAGGTTGGTGCACCCTCCAATTGGAAGCAAACCGATTGGATGCAAGTGGATATATAACAATAAATATAAAGCATATGGCTCACTTGACAAACATAAAGCGAGACTTGTAGCAAAAGGGTATGCACACAAAGAAGGTGTTGATTACACAGAAACATTTGCTCCTACAGCTGAATGTGGCACCATTTGAACTTTGTTTTCATTAGCGGCAAAAAAAAGATGGAAGATACATCATATGGATGTGAAAACTGCCTTTTTGAATGGAGACTTGAAAGAAGATGTGTATATGGATCAACCTGAAGGCTTTTCTATCAAAGGTCAAGAACAAAAGGTATGCAAATTGGTCAAATCTTTATATGGTTTGAAGCAAGCACCCCGAGCTTGGTATGAAAAATTAATTAAACATCTTCTCAAATTGAATTATAAGCACTTCAATCTAGATGATGCAAATTTATTTGTCAAGAAAGTTGGAAGATCGATTGTATATCTAATTGTTTATGTGGATGATTTGCTTATCAATGGAAATCATGATGATTATATAGTATCTATCAAAAGAGAGTATAAAAAGGTTTTTGATATGACAGATTTGGGATTATTACATTATTATTTAGGAATTGAAGTAGATCAAAAACCAAATCACATTTTCATTTCTCAGAAAAAATATGTTGTAGAGTTATTAAACAAATTTGGTATGCAGGATTGTAATCCGTTTTCAACACCAATGGAGCAGAATCTAAAGCTTAATTCAAATGAAGGTAGCATATTTGAAGATCCAACAAAGTACAGGAAGCTTGTTGGAAGTTTAATTTATCTTACTACTACTCATCCTGACATAACTTTTGCTATAGGAATACTTCGGAGGTTTATGCATCATCCCTGTGAAGGTCATTGGAATGAAGCAAAGCGAGTGCTCAAATATTTAAAAGGCACTCAATCTTCTGGCATCAAATATTCTAAAGTTTCATACTTTCATCTCAATGGTTATTCAGATTCAAATTTTGATGGAGATAAAGAGCATGGGGTCTCTATTTCAGGTTATTTGATGAACATTGGATCAACAACTATCACATGGAGATCACAAAAACAATCTGTTCCTGCTGATTCTACCACTGAAGCTGAATATGTTGGAGCAGCTCAATCCACAAAAGAAATCATTTGGCTTCGTAAAATACTTGAACACTTGCAGGAGAAACAAATGACTTCAATGCCTCTATTTGTTGACAACACTTCTGCAATTCAATTGTCCAAGAATCCAAAATTCCATGATCGAACCAAACATATCAACACCAAATATCACTTGATTTGACAATTGCAGATATCTTTACTAAAGCATTGGGCAATGAAAAGTTTGAAAAATTTAGAATGCAGCTTGGCATGTCAGATGTGCCTTCGGATTAAGGGGGGAATGTTGAATAATCCTTCATGATTACATTGTAAATAATATATTTTAGTTATTAGTTATTAAATTCTAGTTAATAATCTAGCTATCTAATTGTAGATAACCGTTTTGATATCCTTTATATGTAACACTCATCTACCTAATAAGATATTGATTTGTTGAGGTTCTTCAAGGTCTGTGACAATATTCAAGATCTGATTTATATTGAAAAACACAAAAAAATTTCTATAATCAACTCAAGATAAGTGAAAACCTACTAGTTCTGCTTGTAGTTCAGCCATGGTCTTTGTTTACGTCCTTAATCCAGTTTTCTCTATTTTTTTCTCAGGCTATATTTCGTATATGGATCTGCATATTTTAATGTTGTTTTCTTTATATTTTTCTCAGGGTATATTTTGTATAAGGTTCTGCATATATTTGTATATGGATCTGCATATTTAATTATAGGGGAGGCTTAAGGCACTTTTTAGTAGGTGAGCATAATTAATTATAGGGGATTCAATACTATCACTCAGAGTAGGTGAGATTAATGGTGCATATCACATATCGACATGGGAAAGATAGTAATGAAGAGAAATGTGTGATACTGAAAGAAAGTCACTTCTACATAAGTGACGACCGGACCCATGACATCCATTACATGCAACATTGCTTTAAATTATTCTATGATCACATGATAGCTATGGATATACCATTTTATCGTCATTTCATTTGGTCAGATGGTTGTGCTGGACAGTTTAAGAATGCACGTGTATTTGAATGGTTGTGTTTGTTGCACATAAAATACAAGGTGCCACATGTATGGAACTACTTTGAAACTAGTCATGGAAAAGGAGAGCATGATGGTGCTGGTGCATGCATTAGAACTGCCCTTCGAAGGGAAGAGATGAAGTTTACAGGTGCTTGCCTTCGAGATGCTGCATCTATAATCCAATGGTGTGCATCTATCATGGGGGAACAAGCAACAAGGAAACACTTAGTGTGAATAATATTCTGGGAGGTGACAAATGTGGACCAATCACAAACACATCAGGTGAACACAGTTCATGGAACTCGATAGTTTCATTCAATTAGAAGCTCAGACAACTCGGCCCTACAAATTTGGACAAGATTGAAGGATTGGTTTTGAATTTCCTGTAGCATCGGTGAATGGGATGATTGTGAGGATACAGATACCGTTGATACATGGGATTGAGTGACACTTGGCACCAATTTCAAAGGGGTTAATGAAATAGACCATTTGGAAGATGATCAGACACATATTTCTATAGACTATGATCACATATCGGATCTCATACAAGCAGGTACATGAGTAGTACCTAAATAAGAAAATGCATTTATGTATTGTTTACTCGACCTATGTAGAATTTAATTTATGTAGAAATTAGAAATGCAAGACCTTATTTACAAAATGTATTGTTAACTCGACCTATTTCCTTTCACAGGTCAGATATATGCAGTGGTTGCCACAAAAAATAATGAATGGGGTTCTGACTATTGGTTGGCGCATTGCTTAGAGGGGAAACAAACCATTCTAGAACTTGTTACAGATGATGAAAATATTGAATTCCCAACCGGATCGATGGTTAAAAAAGGGGAGTACTTGACACTTGCAGCACAACAGAAAAGGAAGGGTGGGTATGTATATCAGGATTATAGACCAAGAGCTATTGTATACCACTTCACCAACCTAGTAGTTCGTATAAACATCAAGCTGCGTACACTTGGTAACAAAAATAGGTCACATGTACGATACTTGCTACCTCATATAGAGAACGAAAGATTGATTGACACCATTGACACCAGAGATGATCCGGATGGCCTACTTGTATAAGTGCATTGTAATGTCCCAGTTTTGACCTCGTTGCATTAAAAGTATATGATGTATAAATTGTAAATGATCATGGTGTGGAGCTAAAGGCCAAGGCCCCACCATTGATCGGTCATGCTATGTTTTGGGATTTAAATTTGTCACCGACGGCATGTCGGGGCATGCGGCATATATTATGTTTGCCATCATGTAAATATGCATCATAATTAATTAAATGAATCCGACCAGCTATGCTCGCGTCAACTAAATCGAAAGGGGCGTGATTTTCACAAGGATAAGGGTGGGGGAAATTTGTCAACCTTGGCCAATGAGGGAAAATACCCATCTGTTCTCTTCCTTTTGTCTCACCCAACCACTGCAATTAATAATTTCTACTGGCAGCTGGGAAAAGTTATGGCAGTTAATTGTTTTGGGAGTGGGGTGGAAGGACTGTTAGTCCATGCCTCCACGCACACTCCACCCAGTAGTTGACTTCTGAATGGAAAGGAAAAACGACTATCACTCTCACGCGGACTCTTCTTCCTCCCCATGAGTTGCAAAAACACTGGAGACTTGCAATTCGCATCCTCTCCATTGCTGTTCATCCTCACGCACAAGCTCTTGGCATTTTGGGTCTCACGCAGGCATTTTCTGGGTTCCACGAGTTGCTGAACACTCACGCACGCCTAATTTCGCATCCTCTTTGTGCTCTGTTCATTTTCCACCATTGCCCGTCCATTATTTCTTTCCACACACAGGAATCTCCCTGGTTTTTACCCACGTCGTTTCCTCCACGGATTTGTGAATGATGTGGCTGAATCCTTTCCCCATGGGTCGAATTTTTGGGCTCTGCATTGGTTGTTACTCACGCCCAGGCCAGAAGTCTGTAAATCTGTTTCCAACGTGGTCTGTGTGAGTCTTTTCGTGGCTCAATTTCCTTGGACGGACTGTTGATTTTTCCCCTGGTGTAAGTGTGTTGCTGCTGCGTTTGGGAATTGTTGTATGTCACTTGAGATTTTTTTTTCCCTGTTTAGGCTGCGACAGCTAAATGAGTTGCCTGACTGCAATGGTTGGTCTTCGGACTGTGAGAGGAGTAGGGATGTTGGCTTAGTTTTGCTTGATAAACCTGGTGGCTAGAACCACACAGACCGAGCTAGAGGGCTGGCCTTCTTCTCCATCACCCCTGAATAGCACTGGAAGGGAATGCAAGGCCTGAGGGACTGTGTAGCAGATAAGGGACTGATTCCTTGTGTTAGGTGTGGATGGGTGTCTTAGAGGTCAAGCTAGTTCTGGTGTAGGTGTCCTTGGCTCTGTAATGAGCTCACCAGCTTAGAAATCTTCCTTCTCCAACTCCTTAATGGCCTGATAAACCCAACTCGATTGGATTGGCTGTGTGTTTTGTGTATCCATGGCTCTGTGTAATCCTGCTAGTTCCCTTATTCCTTGGAGAATCATGCCCAGCTCGGGGGTGGAAGCGCTGCTGAGAGATTAAGGAGCACACTGGCCTATGGTTGGGTGGAAGGTTGCAGCGACGTAGCTAGTTGCGGATCGAATTCTTCATAAGATAAGTGATCTTGTGTATTTTACCTCTGCAATTCTATATTTATTGTTAATTAAAAATGAAATGAACATGTTGAATGAATGCTTGTTTGAATGCATGATGTTTCCGCTGTGTCTGATAGATAATTGCATCTGTGCATGATAAATTTTCATGTGTGTATGTTTAAGCATCCTGTTTATGAATTTTTAAGCCTATACCTGTTCATGGGGCACTCAGCCCGGCTGGTTTAAGCCATGAAGATCGCATCCTCTTTGCCGGTCGGAGGCATGGGGACGTGACAGCATGGTATCAGAGCTCTGGGTTGTAGCAATGGGCCTCTATGGGCCAAGAAGATGCAGTGACAGAAGGTAGAATTACCTTCTCTGTCCAGCAGAGCAGCAGCAAGTTTCAAAAATCGCCTAAGTGTTTGAACCGTGGTTCATCGAAGCACTAAGTGGAATCAACTTTTGCTGTGGCGGAAGGATTCGACATTTGACAGCCCACAGTTGCGGCTGTGAAAAGGGTTAGACCGCCGACGTAGTAATGGGTCCAATTGCCGACACGGTCGAAGAAAGACAAATTTTGAGAAAGACAAATTTTGAGAAAGACAAATTTTGAAACTTTGTCTAAGTGTTGGGAAAACGGAAGCGGGAGTGATCTCCCATCCGCCGTTGCAGAATGGTTGGAGAAGTCCCCCATCCACCATTTTAGAAGCGGAAGCATTAAGGATTCCGATCCGGAAAGACCGCCAATGTCTGAAAAGTTGAAAATTCTCCAAGTAAGATTGGACGTCGGAAGGATTTGGCCTTTGGCGAGCCGCCGTTGCGGAAGCCAAAGCCTTTTGGCTTCCGATGTGAAAGTCCGCCGACGTCCGAGGTTCAATTTGTTCTAAGCACCGATCAGGAGAAGTTAAGATTTGGCGAGCCACCGTTGCGGAAGCCAAATCCATTTGGCTTCTGATGTCAGAGTCAGTCGACGCCCGACGTTGATATTCCTCTAAGTAAGAGCGGACGTCGGAAGGTTTGGAGCTTTTGAGAGCCGCTGTTGCAGCTGCCTTAATGACTAAACCACCCGAAGCACAAAGGCTTCCGACAGCCGACATCCGATTCTGTGCAAGAGGAAAATTTGAGTTTCCGTGAGATTTTCCCAGCAGATTTTAACTGTTTTCCAGTGGGATTTTTTACTGTTTCTCAGTGAAATTTCAGGGTTGAAAATAAGAAAAATTGGCAGCGATCTAATGTGCCAGATTGCGCGAAAACAATGATTTACAAAAAAAAAAATGGGGGGGCAAGCCCCCTTGACCCCGGTCGTCCCCTTCAGACAGTCATTCCTTGAAAAAGAAAAATCTAGTGTTTGGGCAAAAATTGTTATTTTATGATTATTCCAAGAGGAGGTAAGTAATGTTGATTTGTATCAATGTATGCATCTAACAATTGTGTTATTAACACGTTTTCAGAATTATAGTCACCTTCAAGGGAAGTATTCCAAGTAGTACAGCTCGTAAGTAAGTGGTGGTTCGGAATGAGAACCCATGACGGATATGATGCTCGAGACTCTGATGAGCATGCCCGAGATGCCATGGGAGAAAATGTCTGAAATAGAAATGATGACATAGAGTCTAATGGAAGGAGATTCCAAGAGACCCCGTCAGATGTTGCAGCTACCATGAGAAGCTTGATTAAAGCCCAGGAAGAGCAGCATCAGTTGAATGCTGCAATGTTGCAGAGTTTGACAGACTTGCAAAGAAAGATAGACTCTGGACGAGGTACAGCAAGACCAGAAGGCAGTAAGAGCAGTACTAGGAGAAGGAGAAGAACTTCTAGTGGAACATCTGATTCTGAAGAATCCAGTGGGGATTCAAGTTCTTCTTCTCATAAAAGAAAAAGAAAGAGACACCATAGGGATCGCTCTCGTGATGAATTCAAGAAAGCTAAACCTCCTACATTTGATGGTGAGGTAAAGACTAGACAAGAGGCTGAAGCTTGGCTTCTTGGTATTAAAAAGTACTTTCAAGTGCATGATTATTCAGGAAACATGAAGGCAAGAGTTGCCATATTCAATCTGAATGGAAGAGCATCCATTTGGTGGGAACACTTCAAGCAAGTGAAGAGGATTAGTGAAAGGAGACTGAAGTGGAAACAGTTCAAGAAGTATTTTAAGCAGAAATACCTCTCTGATAGGTATTATGATGATAAGATTAAGGAGTTCCATGAGTTGCGATTGGGACAGCAAACCATGGAAGAGTATGCAAATAAGTTTTTGGAGCTGTTAAGGTATGTCCGGTACATCAGAGATGAAAAGGTGAAGGTTCAGCATTTTCTGAGTGGATTACCTCAGTCTTACAAAGATAGAATTGAGTTCTATGAACTGAGAACTCTTGAAGAATCAATAAGAAAGACTAAATATTGCTATGAGCAAAGCAAACGTAAACCTGATTACCATAAGGCATGGAAGGGCAAGAAGAATGAGAAGTTTGACCAAAGAAACAAAGGTTTCAAACCTTCCAGCTTCAGGTATCAGTAGGAGCATCCATCTCAAGCTGCAAGTAAACCAGTTGGAGTGACAGGAGAAAAGCCTAAAGATCCACAAAATAAAGGACCACTTCAATGTTGGAAATGTGGAGGACCCCACATGCGCAGGAATTGTCCACTCAAGAATGAGAGTGCAAGGCCAGCTTATAATGTTCAAGAAGCAGAAACAGTGGGTCAAATAGCAAGGGCAGTTCCTAGGATTTATGCAGCACTGGAGGACTGCCAGGAAGATCACCAATCAGCTGTAGTTGAAGTAGCAGGTAAGATTGCTGAGAAATCTGTTTCTATTTTGATTGACCCTGGTTCTACACATAGTTACATTACTCCCAGAGTAGTGGAAATTTGTGCTTTTAAGAAAGTAAAGCATAGGAAGTCTTGGTTAGTTCAGCTAGCCACTGGAACTAAGAGAAAGGTCAGTGAAGTGGTAGAGAAATGTCCATTGGTCATGAATGGATTGGTCATGTGTGTAGATCTAAATGTTCTACCGCTTGGATCCTATGATGTTCTCATTGGAATGGATTGGTTAGAAGCTCACAGGGTGAAGCTTGATTGCTACAATAAGACTTTTGAATGCATGAATGAAGAAGGGAACCTAGTTGTTGTGAAGGGTATTCCAAAGGTGATTTCAGTAAGGCAGGTTTCAGCAATGCAGTTAAAGAAGTTCTGTAGGAAGGGTTGCCAGTTGTATGCAGCTCATATTGTAGAGGAATCGAGAGATGAAACTCCTAGGCTGGAGGACTATCAGGTGTTACAGGAATTCGGGGATGTGTTTCCTGACGAGATTCCAGGGCTTCCTCCCAAGCGGGACATTGATTTCACAATTGAACTTGTGCCAGGAGCAGCGCCAGTGTCCAAAGCACCCTACAGGATGAGTACACCGGAGATGCTAGAATTGAAGATGCAAGTGCAAGATTTGTTGGAAAAGAAGTATATCTGACCGAGTGTGTCTCCTTGGGGAGCACCAGTTCTATTTGTAACAAAGAAAGATGGTACCCTCAGGTTATGTATTGATTACAAGCAGCTGAACAAGGTTACTGTGAAGAATAAGTATCCTTTGCCTAGGATTGATGACCTCTTTGATCAAATGAGAGGAGCAAAGGTATTTTCCAAGATTGACTTGAGGTCTGGTTACCATCAGGTAAGAATCAAGGATGAAGATATTCATAAGACAACCTTCAAGACAAGGTATGGGCACTATGAGTTTGTAGTGGTACCATTTGGTCTCACAAATGCGCCAGCTACATTTATGTGCCTTATGAATAGTGTCTTTAGAAAGTATTTAGACAAGTTTGTTCTTGTTTTCCTTGATGACATTCTTGTTTATTCTAAGAATGAGAAAGAGCATGAAGAGCATTTGAGATTGACATTGCAATTGCTCAGGGAGCATCAGTTGTATGCGAAACTAAGCAAGTGTGACTTCTATAGAGATAGAATTCAGTATTTAGGTCACATTATCTCAGGGGAGGGTATATCTGTGGACCCTGAAAAGATTGAAGCCATTATGAATTGGCCTACTCCAAGAAATGCGACAGATGTAAGATCTTTCATGGGACTTGCAGGATACTACAGGAGATTCATTGAGTGATTCTCCAAAGTTGCACATGCAATCACTTCTTTGCAAAAGAAGGGGATGAAGTTCGAATGGACATCGAGGTGTGAAGAAAGCTTCCAGCAGTTGAAGAAT
>LPNX010766161.1:25126-46871 GCA_001517045.1 Pseudotsuga menziesii
CAGTAGGAAAGTGCAAGAAATGCGTGTGGCATCTCTTAGTATTTTCCAGTCAGATTTGAGGCAGCAGATTGTTAGTCGTGCTATTGGAGATGAATTGTATGAGCAGGTAAAAGACAAATTGCAGCAGCAAAGTCTTGAGAAGAGGTATGAGGGATATAAATTAGAAGGAGATGGAATTCTCACTTATAAAAATAGAATTTATATTCCGAATGTAGCGGATTTGAGGAGAGTTGTCATGGATGAAATCCATCAAGCTCCATATTCTGGTCACCCAGGATATCAGAAGACAATTGCTACAGCTAGAAAGCAGTACTTTTGGCCAGGTATGAAAAAGGACATAGTTGAATACCTTTCAAGGTGTATGAAATGTCAACATGTAAAGGTCTAGCATCAACATTCAGCAGGTTTGTTGCAGCCTTTGCCAATTCCACAATGGAAATGGGAAGTTATTTCCATGGATTTTATTACAGGATTGCCGATGACTTGGAGACAACATGATTCTATCATGGTTGTGGTAGACAAGTTGACAAAGGCAGCACATTTTATACCAGTTAAGTCTACGTATGAGGCTGGTGACATTGCAAATATATTCATGAAGGAGATTTTCAAATTGCATGGATTGCCTAAGGTAATAGTCTCTGACCGAGATGTCAAGTTCACTTCCAACTTTTGGAAGGGGTTGTTTGCATATTTGGGTACAAAGCTAAACTTCAGCACTACATACCATCCTCAGATGGATGGGCAGAGAGAGAGAGTTAATCAGGTGCTTGAAGATATGCTTCGCATGTATGTGATGGACAAGCCAGCCAAGTGGGAAGACTACTTGCACTTGGTGGAGTTTGCTTATAACAATGGACATCAAGCATCCTTGGGGATGAGTCCATATGAAGCTTTGTATGGAAGAAGGTGGAGGACACCTGTGACTTGGGATAATACGATGAACAAGATTGTGCTTGGACCAGAATTGCTCAAGGAAATGGAGCAAGAGGTTGTAAAGATCAGGCAGAAGCTGAAAGCAGCAAAGGACAGACAGAAAAGCTATGCGGATAAGCATAGGGTGAACAGAGAGTTCAGTGTTGGGGATCATGTTTACCTCAGAGTGAGGGCAAGGAAGAGTTCCTTGAAGCTTGGAAGTTGTGCCAAGTTGTCACCAAGATATTGTGGGTCGTTTGAAGTGCTTGAAAGAATAGGGCCAGTTGCATATAGACTTGCATTTCCTGCTAGCACTAGAGCTCATAATGTTTTTCATGTTTCTTTGCTTAAGAGATATGTACATGATCCTAACCATGTGATAAATTGGGATGTGATTCAGGTGGAACCTGAGGGAGAGTTCCGAATCGATCCAATGTGCATCCTCGACAGGAAGGTCACAATGCTCTGGAACCGAGCCATAGGGCAAGTAAAGGTGCAATGGGAGCACTTCGGACCTGAAGAGGCTACATGGGAGCTGGAGGATGCCATGCGATTGGCACATCCATTTTTGTTCAATTTTGCAGAACACTGAGGCGATACCAGTGTCGCATTTTGTTCAATTTTGTAAAGCACTGAGGATAGTGCTATTGAAGGGGGAGGGGAATGTAATGTCCCAGTTTTGACCCCGTTGCATTAAAAGTATATGATGTATAAATTGTAAATGATCATGGTGTGGAGCTAAAGGCCAAGGCCCCACCATTTATCAGTCATGCTATGTTTTGGGATTTAAATTTGTCACCGACGGCATGTCGGGGCATGCGGCATATATTATGTTTGCCATCATGTAAATATGCATCATAATTAATTAAATGAATCCGACCAGCTACGCTCGCGGCAACTAAATCGAAAGGGGCATGATTTTCACAAGGATAAGGGTGGGGGAAATTTTTCAACCTTGGCCAATGAGGGAAAATACCCATGTGTTCTCTTCCTTTTATCTCACCCAACCACTGCAATTAATAATTTCTGCTGGCAGCTGGGAAAATTTATGGCAGTTAATTGTTTTGGGAGTGGGGTGGCAGGACTATCAGTCCATACCTCCACGCACACTCCACCCAGTAGTTGACTTCTGAATGGAAAGGAAAAACAACTATCACTCTCACGCAGACTCTTTTTCCTCCCCACGAGTTGCAAAAACGCTGGAGACTTGCAATTCGCATCCTCTCCATTGCTGTTCATCCTCACGCACAGGCTCTTGGCGTTTTGGGTCTCACGCAGGCATTTTCTGGGCTCCACAAGTTGTTGAACACTCACGCACGCCTAATTTCGCATCCTCTTTGTGCTCTATTCGTTTTCCACCATTGCCCATCCGTTATTTCTTTCCAAGCGCAGGAATCTCCCTGGTTTTTACCCACGCCATTTCCTCCACAGATTTGTGAATGATGTGCCTGAATCCTTTCCCCATGGGTCGAATTTGTGGGCTCTGCGTTGGTTGTTACTCACGCCCAGGCTGGAAGTCTGTAAATCTGTTTCCAACGTGGTCTGTGTGAGTCTTTTCGTGGCTCAATTGCCTTGGACGGACTGTTGATTTTTCCCCTGCTGTAAGTGTGTTGCTGCTGCATTTGGGAATTGTTGTATGTCACTTGAGATTCGTTTTTCCCTGTTTAGGCTGTGACAGCTAAATGAGTTGCCTGAGTGCAACGGTTGGTCTTCGGACTGTGAGAGGAGTAGGGATGTTGGCTTAGTTTTGCTTGATAAACCTGGTGGCTGGAACCACACAGACGGAGCTAGAGGGCTGGCCTTCTTCTCCATCACCCCTGAATAGCACTGGAAGGGAATGCAGGGCCTGAGGGACTGTGTAGCAAAGAAGGGACTGATTCCTTGTGTTGGGTGTGGATGGGTGTCTTAGAGGTCAGGCTAGTTTTGGTGTAGGTGTCCTTGGCTCTATAATGAGCTCACCATCTTAGCAATCTTCCTTCTCCAACTCCTTAATGGCCTGATAAACCCAACTCGGTTGGCTTGGCTGTGTATTTTGTGCATCCCTGGCTATGTGTAAGCCTGCTAGTTCCCTTATTCCTTGGAGAATCATGCCTATCTCGGGGGTGGCAGCACTGCTGAGAGATTAAGGAGCACGCTGGCCTATGGTTGGGTGGAACGTTGCAGTGACGTAGCTGGTTGCGGATGGAATTCTTCAAAAGATAAGTGATCTTGTGTATTTTACCTCTGGAATTCTATATTTATTGTTAATTAAAAATGAAATGAACATGTTGAATGAATGCTTGTTTGAATGCATGATGTTTCCACTGTGTCTGATAGATAATTGCATCTGTGCATGATAAATTTTCATGTGCGTATGTTTAAGCATACTTTTTATGAATTTTTAAGCCTGTACATGTTCATGGGGCACTCAGCCCGGCTGGTTTAAGCCATGGAGATCGCGTCCTCTTTGCCGGTCAGAGGCATGGGGACGTGACATGCATTGTCAAGTGCATTATTTAACATTTAAAGTGAATTCTGAAGCACAATTTCAATTATTTAGCCTTACTTTATTCCCAATGTAATAAACCTGTGATTGACAGATACCATTCACAGACATAATATTATTCAGAGGATACTAGACACTATAAACATGATCATACAACCTCGGGTGAGTAATCTATAAATCATGTTTGCACATTTTCATTGGGTTCTCTTTTCTTTCTTATGATGTTACTAATGTCTAGCCTTTCGTATGCCTAGGATACAAACACCATCTACGGCACATTGGAGGCGCCAAGAATGGTGTCTTTAGACACCACCAAATAGAGTTCGAAAAATAAAAATCTCTCGAGTTGTTGAAATTTACATTTCTTGATGTTTTTAGTTTAATATAGATTTAATTACATTTCCATGTACAAATCGGAAACCAACTAGGCTTACATGATCACCAATACTTGCATGCACCAACTAGGCTTTCATGAACATCAATTTGCATGCACCAACTAGGGTTGACAAGGTATGAGATGGAACTAGGGTTTAGTGAGCAATTTGCAACTTAAGAGAGGGAACTAGAAACACATGATCACCAATACTTGCATGCACCAACTAGGATTTCATGAACACCAATTTGCATGCACCGACTAGGGTTAACAAGGTATGAGATGGAACTAGGGTTTAGTGAGCAATTTGCAAGCTAAGAGAGGGAACTAGAAACACATGATCACCAATACTTGCATGCACCAACTAGGCTTTTATGATAAATGGATTTACATGCACCAACTAGGGTTGACAAGGTATAAGATGGAACTAGGGTTTAGTAAGCAATTTTCAAGTTAAGAGAGGGAACTAGAAACACATGATCACAAATAATTGCATGCACCAGCTAGGATTTCATGAACACCAATTTGTATGCTCCAACTAAGGTTGCCAAGGTATGAGATGGAACTAGGGTTTAGTGAGAAATCATGCAAGTCAAGAGAGGGAACTAGAAACACATGATCACCAATACTTGCATGCACCAACTAGGGTCAACAAGGTATGATATGTAACTAGGGTTTAGTGAGCAATTTGCAAGTTAAGAGAGGGAACTAGAAACACATGATCACCAATACTTGCATGCACCAACTAGGCTTTCATGAACACCAATTTGCATGCATCAACTAGGGTTGACAAGGTATGAGATGGAACTAGCATTTAGTGAGCAATTTGCAAGTTAAGAGAGGGCACTAGAAACACATGATCACCAATACTTGCATGCACCAACTAGGGTTGACAAGGTCTGAGATGGAACTAGGGTTTAGTGATCAATTTTCAAATTAAGAGAGGGAACTAGAAACACATGATCACCAATACTTGCATGCACCAACTAGGATTTCATGAACACCTATTTGCATGCAGCAACTAGGGTTTATAAGGTATCATATGGAACTAGGGTTTAGTGAGCAATTTGCAAGTTAAGAGAGGGGACTAGAAACACATGATCACTAATACTTGCATGCACCAACTAGGCTTTCATGAACACCAATTTGCATGCACGAACTAGGGTTTCCAAGTTATGATATGGAATTAGGGTTTAGTGAGCAATTTTCAAGTTAAGAGAGGGAACTAGAAACACATGATCACCAATACTTGCATGCACAAACTAGGCTTTCATGAACACCAATTTCCATGCACCAACTAGGGTTGACATGGTATGAGATGGAACTAGGGTTTAGTGAGCAATTTGGAAGTTAAGAGAGGGAACTAGACACATATGATCACCAATACTTGCATGCACCAACTAGGCTTTCTTGAACACCAATTTGCATGCACCAACTAGGGTTGACAAGGTATGATATGGAACTAGGGTTTAGTGAGCAATTTGCAAGTTAAGAGAGGGAAATAGAAGCACATGATCACCAATACTTGCATGCACTAACTAGGCTTTCATGAAAACCTATTTGCATGCACCAACTAGGTTTGACAAGGTATGAGATGGAACTAGGGTTTAGTGAGCAATTTGCAAGTTAAGAGAGGGAACTAGAAACACATGATCACCAATACTTGCATGCACCAACTAGGATTTCATGAACACCTATTTGCATGCACCAAATAGGGTGGACAAGGTATGAGATGGAACTAGGGTTTAGTGAGAAATTTGTCAGTTAAGAGAGGGAACTAGAAACACATGATCACCAATACTTGCATGTACGAACTAGGCTTTCATGAACACCAAATTGCATGCACCAACTAGGGTTGACAAGGTATGCGAACTAACTAGGGTTTAGTGAGAAATTTTCAAGTTAAGAGAGGGAAATAGAAACACATGATCACCAATACTTGCATGCACCAACTAGGATTTCATGAAGACCAATTTGCATGCTCTAAGTAGGGTTGACAAGGTATGAGATGGAATGAGGGTTTAGTGAGAAATCATGCAAGTTAGGAGAGAGAACTAGAAACACATGATCACCAATACATGCATGCACCAACTAGGCTTTCATGAACACCAATTTGCATGCTCCAACTAGGTTTGACAAGTTATGAGATGGAACTAGGGTTTGGTGAGAAATCATGCAAGTTAGGAGAGGGAACTAGAAACACATGATCAGCAATACTTGTATGCATCGACTAGGCTTTCATGAACACCAATTTGCATGCTCCAACTAGGGTTGACAAGGTATGAGATGGAACTAGGGGTTGGTGAGAAATCATGCAAGTTAGGAGAGGGAACTAGAAACACATGATCAGCAATACTTGCATGCACCAACTAGGCTTTCATGAACACCAATTTGCATGAACCAACTAGGGTTAACAAGGTATGAGATGGAACTAGGGCTTAGTGAGCAATCATGCAAGTTAGGAGAGGGAACTAGAAACACATGATCACCAATACTTGCATGCACCAACTACGCTTTCATGAACACCAATTTGCATGCACCAACTAGGGTTGACAAGGTATGAGATGGAACTAGGGTTTAGTGAGAAATTTTCAATTTAGGAGAGGGAACTAGAAACACATGGCCATGTACAAATCGGAAACCAACTAGGCTTTCATGAACACCACTTTGCATGCTATCACTAGGGTTGACAAATAATGAGATGGAACTAGGGTTTACTTCAACCAATTTAGGGTTTGTAGGGTATGATGTATGTTAGTATGGTATGATGTTAGTATCATAGGGTATTGTAGGGTATGATATGATATATATTACACATGCATGCATGACTTAGTGTTATGGTATATTGTTAGTATGTTATGTTATGGTATGGTATGTTATGGTATGTTATTGTATGTTAGTATGGTATGATTTTAGTGTCATAGGGTAATGTAGGGTATGTTATTGTGTGTTAGTATGGTATGATGTTAGTATCATAGGGTATTGTAGGGTATGATATGGTATATTACACATGCATGCATGACTTAGTATTATGATGTTAGTGTATGGTATATTACAATGGTATGGTATGTTAGTATGGTATGATGTTAGTGTCATAGGGTATTGTATGGTATGTTATTGTATGTTAGAATTAGATGATTTTAGTATCATAGGGTATTGTAGGGTATGATATGAGATATATTACACATCCATGCATGACATAGTGTTATGGTTGTTAGTGTATGTAATTAGTTTGTGTATGGTATGGATATGATGTTAAAACGTTGATGAGTCGTAAATTCTACCTTTAAGTATTGGAAATTCATAAGTTAGCACACATGTGAACCACACATATCATTATATCACATCGCTGAACCACACATATCATGTTTCAAGATCAAGTCAACCATATATATATAAATTTGAGCCTTACTTTATATTATATATGCATAGAAATAATGTTACAAAAATTGTCATACCACATGGCCATAATACAAAATAGTGGATCAAAAAGTACATCTCTGTGTACATATGAACAAAAAGTTACATCTATGTATGCCCCCTATACATTTATTCTAGTTATCCCCCCTTTCGCTGCCACTGCCAGTGTCTTCGGAGAAGTCTAGCTTTCTTTTCTGACTACTCACTAGTGATCCCCATCGTTGAACAAGAGGGATAGGTCGCATCAGTGGAGACTGTAGAAAAACCAAATTTTGTAAGTTAATTTACCAACCTTTAAAAATTCTATGTACATTTGTTCAAATTCCAAAACCAAAATAACATTTTTACTTACTGTATGTGAGTAAGTAATGGTGGGTTGTGGTGCCTCACTAATAGCGGCCCTGATTGGGTGCTCTTCAAGCACCACTTGCTCACTATCAAGCTATATAAAAAAATTTATATGCCAATGTCAACAAATATACATGTACCTTGGTGGGGAAGACATGGGTCACCAATTTGGGTCTCTTCAAGCACCAAATCAGAGAAAGCAGTACACAAACGCACAAAGAAAGCGATACATAAACATACCTTCTAGCTCGTCAAAGGTGGGCCACCAATTTGGTGCTCGACACGTACCAGTGCCTCACTAGGGGCCTACATAAAGTAACATATATGTCAATTTCAGATAAAATAGTGAATCAAGGACATATATACTACATGGACGGAAAATGATTTTACCAAAGAAAGCAAAACATACATGTACCTGGCTGGGGGGAAGAGGTGGGTTGAAAACAACCTCGCTTTGGTGCTCTTGAAGCACCACTGTCACAATAGGTTCCTACATAAAGTAGCATATGTCAAAGCGATACAAGTAAAATTATTTTTCCAAAGAAAGTGAAACATAATTAAAAGCATATAACTAAAAGCATATTTCAAATAATACCTGTGTCTGGGAATCTACCTCTACATGAGAGGGAATAGGCTAAGATACAATATACTCATCCTAATCACCCTACATAAAACATGTTGTATCAAAATTAGGATGTATTTAATTTTACAATCTATACTATAAATATGTAAATAAAGTTGACAAATTAACAAGTATAGTTCTTACCCCTATTGGTGAAGAACCAAACCGATATGCAATATTGACAGCCACATCAATGTTCTCAACATTGATCAGTGGACTATGCGACTGTGGTATTCCATGGGACACCAGCTGTATATTTGTTCACATAATTTGTTAGATAATTAAATCAAAATAAATTACGAAACAATTGAAAATTTTGATATGAAACAAAATATAATATGAAAATAATGAGTTTTACTTACAAAGCAAAGTATTCCATCGTCTTAGAAGTCTGAAGGAGGGCCATAGCATATTCCTCCACACAATGTGCAAGGGTGTGGAGTGACATGATGCTCTGAACACTCTACATCTCCTGTGTGATCTGTAGATGGGTCCACCTTAGAAGTGCTAGCCCCTTGGTCTACATTGCCTTGGACATCAGTCCCATGCTAAAGCAATGTATCTTCCAAGTCAAATAATGCTTCCTGTGTATTCTCAATCATAGGACCTGCAAGAGGATATAGCTGAGGGGGTTTTGGTGTCTGTGGAGAGCATGGCACATGGTTAGGATCCATTCTAGCACCTTCCCTATCTTGGGGAATCCCATGACCAACACCCTGGAAGCCTAAGAGATCGAAGTAGTTAACATGTTTCCCTAGGATGAATTCTGCATACAACTTCCTAAGGAAATAAAAGGGGATGTCCCTATTCTCATGAGGGTCTTCATTGAAGACCATATACCAATGATCCATCCAATTGGCCTTTATATTTGGTTCAATGCACCAGTCTATGGAAATGTGTGGTTGACTAGTGGGTGGAACCAATCCGGTGCTAGGGTTTCGGAATAATGAAAATAATTTGTCTTTTGTAATTTTAAGGGCTTTGATGTCTTTATAACTCAATCCATCGGAGTAGTATTGCCTCCTAGATTCTCTGTACAAGCTAATGTTGTACAAAGCTCCTTGGGCTTCAGGAATTGTGTTTGTTATTGTGTCCAATGCATCAGCTAAAGAGTCTCTCAAATGATCCCCCCCTCTAATAGATGAGCTAAGGCACCTCAATGATGCCAAACGCACAATAATCTGTGAGTTTCGATCTTGTTCCCCCTCCGGGTTTGGGTTTGGGTTAGGTTGTGGGTTAGATTTTTGTGGGTTAGGTTGTGGGTTATTAGAGGGTGGGTTTTCCACATTGTCTTGTTCATTTCCGTTATCTGTTAAGATTTAAACAGAAAAAATACAAGTTATTTTACTTAATCATTCTTCGATTTCATTCATTTTTTTTATTAAATTTGTTTAAAATAATTACAAAAACTACGAAATTATGGAAAAAAAATAAAGAATTGAAGACTAAATGAAATGGATAAGAGCATTTACTTGGCATTGGAGCCAATCCACCTCCAACTCGACCTCCAACTCGACCTCCAAAAGCTAAAACGCAAATTGCCACTGCGCTATTTTTCCCACACGGTTTTTCGTTGTCCCAATCCTGTGCAAATAAAATTTGAGGGGCCTCCGGCCTCTATTTTATTTCTTTTTTACTTTTCAATACCGCATATGCGATATATCGCACTTGCGATATTGTAAATGTGAAATATCACATATGCCCCATCCTTCTTCCTACCTAAATAATTAAATATAAGAATTAAAATTTAGTAGTCTATAAGTCACTTTAGTGGATTGTAAGTCACTTTATGTAGTCTATAAAATATTTTTGGTAATGTGAAGCATGCAACTAGAAAGGTTCTTTTTCTCATTATGTTGGTGTAAACATATTGTTATTGTTCTAAGCATTTACAAACATGGTTTTGGATCCATAGTAAATGCCATCCAAACCAATTGAAGGATTAATTTACTGTGGGAATACAAACAAAATATGCCTAAAATAATCTTATCCAACAAGCATGAACTTGAATAAAGATGAGGAGGAGGTTACTAAAATTTTAGTGAAAATTTATGAGAGACAGGTAATGACAAATGAACTTGACAAAAATTTACAGGAGGAAATAAGAAAACTAAGTAGTCATATTGTTGATAACAAGTAGAGGATGCAATATATTTAGAGAAAAGCCGTTGTGGAGGATTCAATCTTTGTTGTTTCCAAGCTAGCATGAAATAATAATTATTTCCTTAAGCAACTTACTTAAATTACTAGAGATTTCCATTAAGAGTGGTGTTAACAACACAAATAGAACATGGATATTTGAGTGACACTCCACAACTTGAAATTTTTCTGAGGCTATGGGAGTCCTTTTTACGTAATGGATGAAGGAACACCCTCTCCGCTTTCATTAGCATGTCGTTGAAGAAGTCACATGTGCAGAGAAATACAAGTGGTGTGATAGAAAAATTAATATTTGAAACATGAACTAGGGCCTTTCATGTTGGCCATTTATAGTAGGTTATGCTTCTTGTAATAATAGAAGATGAAGAATATTCAGGTGATTCTATGCAACTTAAACCTTTTGTGAGGCTATGCGACTCCTTTTTAAATGACCGATGAAGGAATACTCACTCCAATTTCGGCATTTTCATGGTGTAGTCACACATATAGCCATATAGAGATGGTGTGATAGAAAAAGAAATAGATGAAACTTGAACTAGGATTTTCATTTGGTTGTTTCTCCTTGGTAAAAAACCTATGTGAAAATACATGTAGAAAGTTACAAATGTCAATAGTTTGTCAAGAAATGGGTTTCCCATCGAGGAGGAATTGGAAACAAATGCAATACATGTGTGGTTTGGTATTGAGGTGGTTTTGTAAATGTTGAATATCGCACATGTGATATATCGCATATGCGATACTTAACATTTACAAAATGCATATGCGATATATCGCATACGCAATACTTTTTTACAAAACTTAGCCTTGTGTTTGGGCTTGGGTTATTCTGAACGTACCATCAATAACGCATATGCATTCTTGATTTGCACTTCGGAAGTGCATTTCTGATTTCTTAAGTGGCACTAAAAAGTGGAACCAACTTCGTGCGAGTGCCCAATTATCAAATATTTGGGGAGTTCTTTTCAGAAAATAAAAGTTTTTAAAGAGCCATTTATATTTTCGTGCAAGGTTTTTTAAATTGAAATATGGAAATATTTTTAGAAGATAAAAATATTTTAAAGAACATTGGCTAAGAGGAAAATAATATATTAGACTGTATTTTGTACAAAATTTACTACACAGTAAATTTCAATGAATTCTTTAATTTCAATTATTGGAGTTATTTTTTTTGGAAAAGAAAATTATCAAGAATGGTTTCGAAAAGTTAAAAATACCCTTATTTTTAATGATATGTGGGATGGAATTTGTGAAAATGAGAATTTAGAATATAATAAAGATGGAGAAGCAATATATGAAGTGGATAAAAGTGCACCAATACCACGTACTAATGCCAAAGATTTAGCATTATGGAAAAGCAAGGATAAGAAGGCGTATGCCTTGATTATTGCCTCTGTAAGTGAAGAAGTAAGTAGACATTTAGTTTCTAGCAAAAGTGCTTGGGAAGGATTAAAGAAACTAAAAGATTTGTATGATTCACATTCTTAGCTTGAAATCATACAATTGTTGATGAAATTATTTAACTTATAATTAAAAGATAATGATCCAATGAAACTTGGTTCTGAAATTAGAGTCATTTTCCATGATATTGATGCAACTGGTGTAAAAGTTGACATTCAACTTACTGCATTTATTAAAGCTCTTTATCCTACCTTAATCATTATTTAGAATCACTTCAAACTAGTGGCCAAATGAAAGGTATGACCTTTGAAACACTTGTTGAGAAAATTGCAGAAAGAGAGAAAGCATTTGGGAAGAAGGAGTCTAAACCCAATGAAGAAACTTTGTGTCTTGCACATAAATGACACAAATCAAAAGAAGAATTTGCAGAGGATGAAAATAGAAGTAGAGGTCGAGGTAGAGGACAAAGAGGACAATAGAGATGAAGGGGGGGGATATTTAATCAAGGAGAGAAACAATGTTATAGATGTGTAAAAACTAGTCATACTACTATTTATTGTAGAACTACTTGGGATAAAGTTGTTATCAAGAAAGAGTAACTACAAGATAAAGGAAATGATAAAGGTAACCCTCCTGAATTTGCACATTATGTTGTTGCACATTCTAATATAGGAATTAAAGAAGCTTTCAGTACTTCGTTTTCATGGAATGACATTTGGTTATTGGATACCGAAGCCACATGTCATATGACATTTAGAAAATACTTCTTTGAAACTTTTAGTGATCAAATTGATGGGGTAGTATATTTGGCAGATAAATATCAGTTAAAACCTTCAGGAATTGGTTCTGTTAGATTGAAATTATCAGGACTTGCAGATTATATACTTTTTGATGCTCTTTATGTTCCACAATTGAAGAGAAATATAATATCTCTTGTGAAAATTAGACAAAAAAATCACTCGATACATGTGTTTGATGGTATCATTGAAATTAGAAGATAACAAACTTTTAAATTTGAATGGCACATCATCCAATTCATAGAATTCTACAAATTTGGTTTAGCATAATAGTAATTTATCTTCCAGCTTATTGTGGCATGATAGATTTGGTCATATTAATTATGACAGTCTGAGGATTATGAAACATAAAGGAATTCAAGTGCCCCTTACTATTCCAAGACAACTTTCTCCATGTGATGCTTGTATCTTAGGCAAGCATAGTAAACAACCTTTTAATGATTCCATGTTTCAAGCTTCAAGAAAGCTTGGTCTTATTCACTCAGATTTATGTGGGCCCATGCATGTTCCATCATCAAATGGTAACAAATATATCATGAATTTCATTGACGACTTTACGAGGATGTGTTGGGTTTATTTATTAAAAGAAAAATCTCAAACTTTTGATACATTCAGAAATTTTCATTTATGGACTAAAAATGAAGCTCAATTCAATATTGGAACCCTTCGAACTAATAACAGTGGTGAATATACATCTCAATATTTTGAAAAATATTTGCAGGAGTATGTTATTAATCATCAAACAACTATTCCTTATAATCCACAACAAAATGGTGTGGCAGAACGTATGAATAGGACACTCTTGAATATTGTAAGATCAATGATGTTTTTAAAAAATGTCAAGTTAATGTTTTGGGGAGAGGTAGTTCTTTGTGCTGTCTACATTAAGAATAAATGTCCTTCTGTTGCAATACAAAACAAAACACCTTATGAAATGTGGCATGATCATGTTCCAGTTGTAGAGCATTTTAGAATTTTTGGTTCCACATGTTATGCTTTGATTCCTGAGCAACAAAGACATAAATTGGGAGCAAGAAGTCGGAAGAGTATTTTTGGGGGATATTCTAATACTTCTAAAGCTTATAGGTTGTATGATGAAGATAACATGAATTTTATTGTTTCTAGAGATGGTATATTTCTTGAATTTGAGAAATATGCACTCACGATTGATAAACAATTTGCTTAGCTTGATAGATTTCATTCTAAAAAACTCTATCTTGAAATGGATAATGAACTTCCAAATCTTGAAGGGGGGATTCATGTTCTAAGTCAAGTTTTGGAATTTCCTTCTATAGCAACAAGTTCTTCTAATGCACAAGTTGATGATTCTAATGCACAAGTTCATGAAATAGAAGATGAGACAGTTGATGATATTGTTAATGGAATGGATAAATTAAGTATCATAGATAATGCAGAACTTGCTCTTAAAGAAGAAATAGAGCAAACACCACAACAAGAAGTTTATAGATCAATACGGACTAAGACATTTCCAAAAAGGTATGATGATTTTGTAACATTAGATTGTGAATTAAAATTTCATGCGTTTGATGAACATACATCTTTTCAAGGAGCAGTAAATAGTGATTTATGGAAAAGTGCAATGCAAAGAGAGTATGATGCTCTCATAAAAAATGGAACTTGGAGGTTGGTGCACCCTCCAATTGGAAGCAAACCGATTGGATGCAAGTGGATATATAAGAATAAATATAAATCAAATGGCTCACTTGACAAACATAAAGCGAGACTTGTAGAAAAAGGGTATGCACAGAAAGAAGGTGTTGATTACATACAAACATTTGCTCCTACAACTAAATGGGGCACCATTCGAACTTTGTTTTCATTAGCGGCACAAAAAGGATGGAAGATACATCATATGGATGTTAAAACCGCCTTTTTGAATGGAAACTTGAAATAAGATGTATATATGGATCTGCCTGAAGGATTTTCTGTCAAAGGTCAAGAATAGAAGGTATGCAAATCAGTCAATTCTTTATATGGTTTGAAGCAAGCACTCGAGCTTGGTATGAAAACTTAATTGAACATCTTCTCAAATTGAATTATAAGCACTTCAATCTAGATGATACAACTTTATTTGTCAAAAAAGTTGGAAGATCGGTTGTATATCTAGTTGTCTACATGGATGATTTGCTTATCATGGGAAATAATGATGATTATATAGTATCTATCAAAAGAGAGTTGAAAAATGTTTTTGATATGACAGATTTGGGATTATTACATTATTATTTAGGAATTGAAGTAGATAAAAAACCAAAGCACATTTTCATTTCTCAGAAAAAATATGTTGGAGAGTTATTAAACAAATTTGGTATGCAAGATTGTAATCCTGTTTCAACACCAATGGAGCAGAATCTAAAGCTTACTTCAAATTAAGGTAGCACATTTGAAGATCCAACAAAGTACAGGTAGCTTGTTGGAAGTTTAATCTATCTTACTAATACTCATCCTAACATAAATTTTGTTGTAGGAATACTTTCGAGGTTTATGCATCATCCCTATGAAGGTCATTGGAATGCAGCAAAGAAAGTGCTCAAATATTTAAAAGGTACTCAATCTTATGGCATCAAATATTCTAAAGTTTCATACTTTCATCTCATTGGTTATTCAGATTCAGATTTTGATGGAGATAAAGAGCATGGGGTCTCTACTTCAGGTTATTTGATGAACATTGGATCAACAACTATCACGTGGAGATCACGAAAGCAATCTGTTCCTGCTGATTCTACCACTGAAGTTGAATATGTTGCAGCAACTCAAGCCATGAAAGAAAACATTTGGATTTATAAAATACTTGAAGACTTTTAGTAGAAACAAATGACTTCAACGCCTCTCTTTGTTGACAACACTTCTTCAATTCAATTGGCCAAGAATCCAAAATTTCATGATCGAACCAAACATATCAACACCAAAAATCACTTGATTCGACATCATGTTGAGGCCAAAACCATTCATCTGACACATTGTCCTACTTTTGAACAAATTGCACATATCTTTACTAAAGCATTGGGCCGTGAAAAGTTTGAAAAATTAAGAATGCAGCTTGGCATGTCAGATGTCCCTTCGAATTAATGGGGGAATGTTGAATAATCCTTCAGGATTATGTTGTAAATAATATTTCAATTATTAGTTACTAAATTCTAGTTAATAATCTCGTTATCTAACTGTAGATAACGGTTTTGATATCCTTTATATGTAACACTCATCTACGCAATAAGATATTGATTTGTTGAGGTTCTTCAAGGCCACAGGCATCAATATTCAATAACTCATTTACTTTAAAGAACACAAAGACTTTACTATAATCAACTCACGATAAGTGAAACCCTACTAGTTCTGCTTGTAGTTCAGCCATGGTCTGTGTTTACATCCTTAATCTAGTTTTCTCTATTTTTTTTCTCACGCTATATTTTGTATATGGATCTGCATATTTTAATCATATTTTCTTTATCTTTTTCTTCGGCTATATTTTGTATAAGGTTCTGCATATATTTGTATATGGATCTGCATATTTAATTATAGGGGAGGCTTAAGGAACTTTTTATTAAATAAAAAATATAACGAAAATGCCAAAATTTAGGATTAAAAGTATGTATTTTATAAATCCCAAAACATATAATTTTAAAATTTTAGAAAATAAAAAATAAAATGATTAATTATATTTAATATTTTAAAATAGCTTAAATAAAATTTAAATTTTAAACATAATATATAATTTAGATAACTATATGAAAATATAATTTTAAATATTAGAAAATAAAAAGTAAAATGATTAATTACATTTAACATTTTAAAACAACTTAAATAAAATTTAAATTTTAAACATAATATATAATATAATATATAATTTAGATAACCATATGAAAATAAAGTTTAATAGGTGAATTTAGACTTAGAGCTTCAATGTATTTATTTCTATAATGTAGATTAAACCATGGATATGATTTTAGCATTCATAAATTTATTTAATTATTTAATTTGAATTTATTTTTATTTATATAAAAAGACATAGTATGAAAATTAAAATATATAATTTTATTTAAAATAGTTATTTAATTATTTGATTTCAATTTATTTTTATTTATATAAAAAAATATAATATGAAAATTAAAAAATATAGGCAATTTTTTTGTGATAGTAAAGTATAGATGATATGAGAATTATAATTAGATACAATGTTGTTATAGTTCCACTTTGATATTAATATTTTTTATAAAGAGAGGAATTCACAATTCTTACTATACTTGTGTAACACATGGTAGATTGTAATCTAGTACCACCACAACAAGTGCCTTATCACCTTCCATATCAATAGTTAATGAATAGTTGAATAGTAAGTTAAAATATAATAATGTTAAAACAATTATATTCTAATAGTAACATTTAGTGCACCTTTATTTATTTTTTTGTCATTATAGCATGAGCAAGAGCGTGATTCTGAAACATGGCTAGGGTTTCCCTAGCCACCAACTCTCTTCTATGTGAGCTCCAATCGCAGGCCTCCTCCCTTGGCGTTCAGGTTGGACCTTCCTTAAGCCTCTATGTTGCTTCCTGCCTTCGCTCCATGTGAGTGTTGTTGGCTACGTCTTCTCTCTCCTGGTGATCGCGCTTCACGCCTAACTGTAGCCTTTCAAGGCCCTAGTTCAAGCTGCTTCTTTCGCTGTGACTCAACCACCCTCCAAGTTCGTGCAAAAGTTGCACGAGATCCCCTCTCTGGAGCTTTTCCTTCAAATCCATGTGAGAAAGCACTCTTTCTATTTGGGATTTCCCTCATCGAACATTTTATAGGACTGTGGCCCAGCCCTAAGGCAATGGAGCTGTGGATTACCGAAAAATGGAACCCCATTCTGCAAGGTCAGGTTACTCTCTTCGCAGTTGGGAGAGGGTATTTAGTTTTTCTATTTCAGAATAAAAAAAAGGGATTTATTCTTCTAATCAGGTCCCTTCTTCATAGGCTCAAGAAGGTTGTTTTTATCCCCTTGGACTCTGGGTTTCAATTGAGAAGCAAAAATCACAACCACTCCAATTTGGGTTAGATTTCCTAATCTCCCACTTCATATTTGGGGGAAAATAACTTTTTAGGATATCGGTAACAAGCTAGGGCACTTCCTGGATAATGCAGAACCAAAAGGGGGTCAATACAGATGTGCTCGCATTTACCTAGAGGTCAATTTAGGAAAAGGGCTCTCAGAGGCCCTAAATCTTACCCTAGGAGATTAGAGCCACATCCAAGAATTGGATTATGAAAAAATCCCATTCAAATGCAACGTCTGCCATGTATATGGTCACTTCACCAAAAGCTGCCCCCAAAACAAAGAATCACATAAATCAATAACTCCTCTTGCACCTAAAGTATCAGAGTTCCAGACGGTCACCCATCGATGCCGACCTCCCTGGAGAAAGGAACCACAAGCTTCTGAGCTTAAGGTCTCATCTCAAGATCCTACTACTCTAGTAGAACCTCCACTCGAAAAAAATAGCTTTCAAGTTCTCCAGGAAGTCAAATCTCAAGAAACTGAAACAACAGATGATCTGTCACAGTTCAAGTCCTCCCCATGCCCCTTCGACCCCTTGGAGACACCTCCTGTTGCACCCCCCATGGAAGAAGTTTCCCCAAGAGTTTCTCCTTCAGGCTCTAAGAGATACCTCCAAACGGTACATCATGAGACTTCAGCCTAAGCTGGATTGGGTTCCTTAGCCCTTACCTTTGGGATAGAAGGAAAATCCAATCTTGAATACTTCTTGGCCCCTTCTCCTCCCCTCACTAAAGGGAGAAAGACCAACAAAGAATGAAGGGAAAAGGAAGCGGCCTCTAACATTTTCTCGGGCTCCCAACAAAGGATAAACCCTTTCATTAAGGGGAAGACCACCTCTCCTTCTATCTAATGGTGTGCTTCTGTACTCTTCTTTACTCTCAGTTCATGAGGGTTTTCTCTTATAAGCATTCGTCTTTCTCATAAAAAAGTCCTAGAAGCAAGTGGGATTCATTTCTCAAAGTATTCAGAAGAAGGATGACAATACTGTTAGAGGTCATCAACCCTCTTTATTTGATTTGCCCCTTTTTGTATGCTTGGATGGCTATAGCCTTTTTCTAAATACAATATCTTCTTGGTTTCTGTTAAAAAAAAATATTTAGTACACCTTTAAGAGTTAAACACTTCTTAAATATATTTAGGCATATTGCGAGCCTTATTATACCTAGAATATTCATCTATTTTCAAACTTTATAAGTATGATGTAAGAAATTCAAATGCCACTTGTAACTATGGTATAAATGTTATATGATTTGGAGGGCTGGAGGGCTATCATCAACTAAATTTAGTTATACAATATTTTGTCAATTTGTAATTTTTTTATTGTTAAAATGCATTTTTAAATGTTTAAATATATATTCAATGCTTTAAAATACTCATATTTCATTTTGATTGTGTATTCTTAATATTTTCTATTTGTATAATTTGAAAAATTATCCCCCCCCAAAAAAATGAGCATGTTTACACTACTACAATGTGAATTTTTACTTAGGATTTGACCGAGAGACTTGAGCTAACCCATTTGCTTACATAAACAATAGGCAATGATAGGATTTGACCGAGAGACTTGAGCTAACCCATTTGCTTACATAAACAATAGGCAATGATTGAGATGAACTAAATATTATTTCATTGTATTATGGTTAACTTTAACATTTTTTCACTTTGCAAGAAATAAAATAATTATTATAATTATTTAATTGTTTTTTAGTATTGTTGTTGTTATTTTTATTAATAATAATAATAATAATAATATTTTAGTATTGAATTATAATAACTTAATAATATTAAAGTTTGTAATATTATGACTATTTAATTTATTATTATTATGATTATTGTTATTATATGGTTTGATGCACAATCATGGACTCCTTTAAAGGCACTTTCGATGCCACATAACAATAAAAAAAATGGAACTTTTGACTTTATGTGACAATTAGAGGTATTTCCTTCATCGATTTGAAGATGACGTAAAAATACAAAAGTTAGGTAATTGAATAAGCTTTCATAATATATAGATTTAATCTATTTAAAATTTGTGTAAATTATTGTAAAATTAGTTTCCCTTAAATCGGGTTTTCAAATTTTCAACACATCATAACATATATGTTTGTGTAGGTGTAGCAGTATATGAGGTAAATGATGTTAGTTTTGGATAAACTCTTGCAGACGTATAAAGTACATATGGTACTAGTGCAACACTATTTTTTTTTTAAATTTATGAATTATGTTTTTCATTATTAATTATTAATGTCTGAAAACCTTGAAACGAAAATGTTATGTGTGGGTGCAACACTTTAGGGGATAAAATTAATGAAATTCTTGATTACTATATATAAGATTGTAGAGCTCCCTCTCTTATAGTGCACCATATGGTTTTCTTGCGAAATGGTGAAGGAAATCAAAAGTTATATAAAAAAAGGGATGTATCTATTTTCAACAACTAACGTGTGTCATTTAGAAAAATAATAATAAATAAATAAAGCATACATCTTTAGGGAAAAATCACATATTCAGAATTGTAAGATTGTGATCTGCAATATTCTATATTTTCATAAAAAAAATACTGTGTTTGTCATAGCAAAAAATGTCATCGAAACTAAGCATATTCATGGAGTTCTGAAATACAAGAAATAGCCCTAGTTTATTTTTCCTAGCTAAAATGTTCGGTAGTCTGAAAATATTTCCTAACATAATGCCAATCCTTATTCCTGCCGAAATTTTAAATTTTACAAAACGCGTATGCATTATAACGCACATGCATTATAACACATATGTGATACGCATATTCATTTTATATCTATTGATGTTAATCTTAGATTATCCCTTCAAATGTTTATCCAAATAACACATAGCATATTACCCCCCTACATTCCCCATTTCATATCTCTCCCTTACCCATCATTCCCTTCCCCTTATATTTATCCTTCGTTCATCCCCCCCCATATCTCTCCCCTACCCATCCATCTCTCCCATGATTCCCTCTACACATTTATTTCCTTCCTTTGGCTACCCCCCCTCTTTAGCTTAATGAATGTAATGTTAATTTCTCCTATGTCATATGCACTACATCACATATATCTCATATGTGTTATATCGGATATGCGATATATTGCATATGCGATATGATAATCATGTTTTACATAGGGACCATTAGGGGTAAAGGAGAAGATTTTCACTCGGGACAAAAATAATCCTAGAATAGAAGCTCAAAAAACATCCAGATAAAACTAAATTAAGTAACCAATAAAACATGTATGGACCAATTTATAAAAAAAAATCACATTTAAATGTATCATATTGAAGATGCATTTAAGGCAAGAAATTTGCTAAATATCCAAAATGTGATCAATAGTAGAAACATGAATAAACCAATAGAATTTAGTCCAAACAATAACAACTCTACCAAATATCTTAGAGAATAGTTCTAACAAATCATTTTCATATTGAATACATAGAAATTTCCCTAGGGGTTTCCTCGGATTGATGAACAAACTTACAAAAAACTTAAAAAAGAAAATGAATTTAAATCATACAGTTTCTTTAGCCATAAATATTATAAATATCTTCATCCGGTAAACCCATCGAAATTCAAATACATTTACCCAATTCCTACCTTCCTGTTTGGCCATGCCCCCGGTCCGTTTTCCTAGCAACCCAACATTAATTTCCATCACAGAATCTAATTTGAACCGAGGAAAAGAATATATCGGTCCTTTCCTGCAAATCAGAAATATTTTCTAATGGTCCCAAAGATTCAATAAAACTGGTCAATCCCATGCCCCTCCAAAATGGCGGTCATTCATTCATGTTAAACAGTTCTATGTCATTGTCATTATTATTATGAAAGAGAATTGTGTTTGATCGCCATCAAGTGAGGACGATGCGATGTGACGTCCATATCTTTGAAGCGGGTGTCAAAAGA
Source organism: Pseudotsuga menziesii (assembly GCA_001517045.1). Taxonomy (NCBI): domain Eukaryota; kingdom Viridiplantae; phylum Streptophyta; class Pinopsida; order Pinales; family Pinaceae; genus Pseudotsuga; species Pseudotsuga menziesii. The sequence goes on from LPNX010766161.1 coordinate 46,615, forward strand.
TGGCATCAACATCTATAACTATAGTTCGTCAGTGTTTCAGGTTTTTTTTATTATTATTATTATTTTTATAGCATTCTTCAATATTTGATACATTAGAAATCAATGTTAAGCATGGTGCCATTATTATAATTTATGGTCATTATCCCACTATCTCACCCTCTAACTATCCCTCCATCGATTATGTTATATATTTCCTCCATCCATCCCTACCTTCTATATATCTCCCTCTATATTTCTTACCCCCCCCCCCCCCCCCC
>LPNX010766161.1:46959-68250 GCA_001517045.1 Pseudotsuga menziesii
AAATCATACATCCTCATTGGCCATAAATAATATAATTATCTTCATCCAGTAAACCCAACGAAATTCAAATACAATTACCCATTGCCTACCTTCTTGTTCGGCCATGCCTCCGGTCCGCTTTCCTAGCAACCCATCATTAATTTCCATCGCATAATCTAATTTCAACCGAGGAAAATAATAAATCAGTCCTTGCATGAAAATTGCAAATATTTTCTAACGGGACTAAACATTCGATAAAACTGATCAATCCCATGCCCCTCCAAAATGGCGCACTCATTCGTTCGTGTTAAATAGTTATCTGTCATTGTCCTTATTATTATGAAAGAGAATTTTGTTATTTTGGCATCAGGTGAGGACAATGCGATGCGATGTCCATATCTTTGAAGTGGGTGTCAAAATATGGCACTAACATTGTATAAATTCAGGCCAGCAATAGATTAATTTTACCCACAACAATTATCAATTGATCATGCAAAATTGCTAACAATGGAGACTGAATATGGAGCTGTAACACAAAATTATATTAACTCAGTGTACAATAGCCAACCCTGTAATAAAATAGGTTTCTGAATATATAGAATACATCAAGAGATCGAATGCATAAGGAGGCATCCAAAACTAGCATAAAGTAGGCTTACCCAAAATAGGCAAATCCCCCATAGGTGTGAAAAGCTGATCCCAAATCTGTCATGAGGCTCACGAATTGGCAAGGGTGCATGGGAAATATAATGAGTGGTGGAATGGAATATCATACATGCTTTTGCATGGAGGAAAGAGTGGAGGATGAAAGGGGCAAAAAACAAGTTCACCTCACCTAGTCTTGCTTTCCTATGTGCCTTAAAACACTGAAAAAGCAGGCAATAAAGCAGAAAAAGCAGAAGGGCACCTAGGAGGCCAGGAATAAAATAGATTTGATTCCTAATGCTTTCCCAAGCGCTACATGAGTCAAAGATGGCAAGTTTGACCTATATGGATAGGAAATTAGCAACTTGCACATGGTGGGACTCATGAACTAGGCAAATAAGACAAAAATAAATGAATTAATGTCTAAGTGGGTAATACTATGGGTTTGATTATTCTAACACCCCCCCTTAAGCCTAAATTTATGAGTAATAAATCAAAAATATAGGGCGTAGAAACAAGGCTTAGTCACCCTTTTTACATAATGCAAGTCCAAATAAACAAGGAAAGAGGCAAAACCAACTTGGGAAAATCCTCCCTTAAACATGGACTATAAAACAAAATTGTAGAATCTTGTCTCCACTCATGCCTTTACAGCATGATCAGAAATCCCCAGCAGTTATTTGAGATTGCTGAAGGCCTTCTCACAAAATGCTTTGGTGAAGATATCAGCTACTTGTTCTGAAGATGAACAGAAGAGTAGGTGAATGGTGCCATCATGCACAAGCTCTCTAATGTAGTGCATGCAAATCTCAATGTGTCTGGTTCTCTTCTTCTGAACTGGATCTTTGCAAATTCGAATGGTACTCTGGTTATCATAGTAGATGGTAGTTGAGTACTTAGGTTCGAAACCACACTCTCCAAGTAAACCCTGCAACCATAAACACTGATTTGCAGCATTAACAACTCCTCTGTACTCAACTTCTGTAGATGAGAGTGCAATGGCACTCTGTTTCTTGCTTGACCAGCTGATTGGCCCTTCTACAAGCATGAACACATACCCTGAAGTGGACTTTCTGTCTGTGCTATCACCTGCCCAATCACTGTCAGTAAATCCAATCAAATCAAGATCAGATTTTGCCTTATAGAAGATCCCATGTGTCCTTGTTCCCTGAACAAAGTTAAGGATCCTTTTGGTTGCTTTCCAATGGATCTCATGAGGCTGATCCATGAATCTAGAAGCCACACTTACTACATAACAAATATCAGGTCGATTATGTTTCAGATACAATAAACATCCAATCAATTTCCTATACAGTGTATTGTTTACCATCGTTGTTTACCATCGGTGGAGAATCATCTTCCTCCAGCTTCACTCCTGAAAGGAAAGGAGTTTTGCTTGCTTTGCAGTCTTGCATTCTGAATTTGATAAGCAAATCCAAGGCATACTTGGACTAGTGCACCTTTATTCTAGCTTTGGTTTGAGCAATCTCAAGCCCCAGAAATTGACTTAAGAGCCCCAAATCTATCATGGAGAAGGCTTGGTTCATAGCTCCTTTTAAGGAAGCAATCTCAGCCTGTGATATTCCTGTAATGAGGAGGTCATAAACATATAACACAATGATCATTAATGAACCATTAAAATACTTCAAATAGACATTTGGATCTGATTTGCACCGAACAAAATTCAGAGATAACAAGAAGCTATCTATCTTGGCATACCAAGCCCTGGGGGCTTGCTTTAGCCCATACAATGACTTTCTCAACCTGCACACAATAGAAGGGTTAGTAGCAAAACCTTGAGGATGCTGCATATATATCTCCTTAGTGATATATCCATTCAAAAAGGCACATTTTACATCCATGTGATGTACCTCCCATTGCCTTGAGGCTACAATGGCTAGAGCTAGCCTAATGGAATCCATCTTTGCCACTGGGGAAAAGGTCTCATTGTAATCGATGCCATGAACCTGTGAGTAGCCTTTAGCTACCAATATAGCCTTGTACTTCAGTGGTGAACCATCATCAGCAAATTTGGTCTTATAGACCCACTTACACTGTACTAGTTTTCTCCCTGGAGGAAGATCCACTAGCTCCCATGTGTTGCTCTTCTGGAGTGAACTGAACTCCTCCTTCATGGAAGCTTGACATCTTGGATCTCCTACTGATTTTTCATATGTTTGAGGATTATAATCCACCATAAAATAGCATTTTTCAGCAAACATAGGATCCTTCATGCACATACCACTCTCAAATTGAGATCTAGTCCTCCTTGGGTCATTGGGATCCCCAGCTAGCTCACCTGCTGCATGTAGTGTCTTCGCTGCCCATTTAGGCCTTGTGGGGCTGTTTGGTTCTGCAATAAACTCATCTCCATCAGACAAATCAGAATCAGCATGTTCAACAAACTCTTTACTTACTTCTTGAGGTTCAGGTGGTGAAGAGGCTTCACCAATTTCCACTTCTGTAAGGGGTTCTTCTTCAAACTGAACACACCTTTCAATGAAGGCTTTGTTTGTGCTCAATTTTATCAACTTGTACCCTTTTGAATATTCAGAGTATCCAACAAAAATACACTCTTGGCTTTGGGGCTGCAAAGCCTTCCTCTTCTTTGTCGGGATTCTAGCCCATGCCTTTGAGCCAAAAATCCTGAAATGGGTCACATCTGGCTTGTGCCCACTCCATGCTTCAAAGGGAGTCATGCCATCAAGCTGTTTGTGAGGCACCCTATTCTGGATATAGGCTGCACAGTTGATAGCTTCGGCCCAGTACTTTGGTGGAAAATTTTTGGCCTCCATCATGCATGTTGCCATCTCCTTCAGTGATCTGTTCTTCCTCTCTGCAACACCATTTTGCTGTGGTGTGTAGGGGACAGAATGCTACATCTGAATACCTGCATCTGCACAATAGTTAATAAACTCAAACTTGACATACTCACCACCATTGTCAGATCTGAGGACCTTGAGTTTCCTTCCACACTGGTTTTCAACCAAAGCCTTAAAGACTTTGAATAGGCCAAAAACTTCAGACTTGTGTTTCATGAAGTGAACCCAACAATACCTGGAAAAATCATCAATAAAGGTCAATGCATATTTGGCCTAACTCATGGACATATGAGGGAATGGGCCAGCAACATCACTGTGAATCAGCTTGAGGGGTGCAGAGGTTCTCTCATGACTAGCTTTCTCAAACTTATGCTCTGGGTGTTTTCCTAGGATACAACCTTGGCAGACTCCTTTGGAAAATTTTAACTTGGGAAGCCCTATGACCATTTCTTTCTCACTAAGATCAGACAGATACTTGTAATTTAGATGGCCAAATATTTCATGCCACATCTTGCTAGCTTCATTAGCATGGATAAGAAGAGCAGAGGGGTTTGAGTAAGGTAGGAAGTGTGAAAACATGTATACCTTTTGGGCATGATTCGCTACTCCTTTTGCAATGACTCTACCACTTGATATTTCTGTGATCTCAACTTCATCAAGGGAGAATATGAATTTCTTAGGAGACCCAGTGTGGGTCATCTGGTACACTGACAGAAGGCCGGAGGCGAGACCAGGGACATACAGCACATTGTTGAAGTTACCATGATCAAGATCTATCCTTCCTTTGCCTTTACTTTCAGTGAGAGAGTCATCTCCCAGTACAATAGATGGTCCTTTCGACATATCCAGTGAGGAGAAGGCCTCCTTAGTGGAAACCATGTGTCTTGAAGCTCCAGAATCTATGATAAAACTGGGTGAGCTTGATGTGCCAGCAACTAGAGCATGAACTCTCTCTCTGTCATCTGAACTTGATCCTCCTTCTCTCTTCTTTGAGCTTTCTGGAAGGGAGATGCCATTATTCTCCAGGATATTGGTCAACATATCAATCTATTTTTTCATACAAGAGCTTTCAGTGTGATTTCCCTTCGAACAGTATGAGCACTTGTTCATTTCACCTTTGTTTTTCTTCTTTTGGGTATTTTTCTTGGGACCTTGTTGATCCTCTGGAGACTGCTTCTTGTCTCTTCTTTGCTCAGGTGGATTTTTAGCTTTCTTTTTGCTTTTTGAATCCACCCTCGAATCTCCAGCAATCAAAGCTTGATCTTTGGATGGTTTGATGGTGCCCATCATCACCAGCATGTCCTGTTCTTATGTGAGAGATTCCATGAAATATGCAAGGCTAGGCATCTTCCAGGTTCGAGCTGTGAGTTTTGTGGCATAGAAGGTCGAAACAAAGACTAAGTAGTCAGGTCCTAGCTTCGAGAGGATGGCCAATACGAGCTGATCATCTTTCTTTTCGATACCACACTGCTTCAGCTGCAAAACTAGTGCTTTGAACTTGGAGAAATATAGCTGCAGGGATTCAAAGCTACTAGGACTCAGAGAAATCAACTCATTTTCGATTTGATGTCCCCTCATCTCATCTGTCTTTCCAAAAAGATCAAAAATCTTCTCCCATACTTGTTCCGGTGAAGTTAATCCATCGAGATGGAAAAGGAGGTCTCGGGAAATATTGAGACATAGGAGGCCATAGGCCTCATCTCTTCGATTGTGCCATTTGATATTCTCTGCAGCTGCATTGGGCTCTGCTTCTGTTGCCATAGTCACCCTGTAGAGGCCTTTCGCTCTCAACAAGATCTCCATCTCTGCTTTCCATTCAAAATAGTTGAAGGGAGTCAAGATAGTTTTCTGTGAATCCATAGCTTTAGAAAATCTGTCCCGGCTGTCAATAGAAGGCTCCCAGTCTTGATGTCGAACCTGCAAAACAATTTTTGAAGGAGAGTAACAACCTACAATGGCTCTGATACCATGTAGAAATTCAGGCCAGAAATAGATTAATTTTACCCACAACAATTATCAATTGATCATGCAAAATTGCTAACAATGGAGACTGAATATGGAGCTATAACACAAAATTATATTAAATGAGTGTACAATAGCCAACCCTGTAATAACATAGGTTTCTGAATATATAGAATACATCAAGAGATCGAATGCATAAGGAGGATTCCTAAACTAGCATAAAGCAGGCTTACCCAAAATAGGCAAATCCCCCATAGGTGTAAAAAGCTGATCCCAAATCTGTCATGAGGCTCATGAATTGGTAAGGGCGCATGGGCAAGCTAATGAGTGGTGGAATGGAAGCTCATACATGCTTTTGCATGGAGGAAAGAGTGGAGGATTAAAGGGGCAAAAAACAAGTTCACCGCACCTAGTCTTTCTTTCCTATGTGCCTTAAAACACTGAAAAAGCAGGCAAATAAATCAAAAAAAGAAGAAGGGCACCTAGGAGGCCAGGACTAAAGCAGATTTGATTCCTAAGGCTTTCCCAAGTGCTACATGATTCAAAGATGGCAAGTTTGACCTCTATGGATAGGAAATTAGCAACTTGCACATGGTGGGACTCATGAACTAGGCAAATAAGACAAAAATAAATGAATTAATGTCTAAGTGGGTAATACTATGGGTTTGATTATTCTAACAAACATCTAGAACATCAGTTAGTTAGTGTTTCAGGTTTTATTATTATTATTATTAGTAGTATTAGTATTATTTATGGTCGTTTCCCCACTATCTCACCCTCTAACCATTCCTCCATCCATTATGCAATATCTTTCCTCCATCCATTATCCTATATATTTCCTGCACCCAATCATCCCTCTACCATCCCCCATATATCTCTTTTTGAGAAAAATTACAGAAAACTTTAACAAGAAAATGAATTGAAATCATACAGCCTCATCGACCATAAATATTATAAATATCTTCATCCAGTAAACCGAGTGAAATTCAAATAAAATAACCCAATGCCCACCTACCTCTTCAGTTATTCCTCTGGCCTGCCTTCCTAGCAACCCAATGTTAATTTCCATCGCAGAATATAATTTGAAATGAGGAAAATAATAAATCAGTCCTCCTTTGCAAATCACAAATATTTTCTGACAAGCCCAAAGATTCGATAAAATTGATCAATCCCATGCCCCTCCAAAATGGTAGTCATTCGTTCGTGTTAAACATTTATCTATCATTTTCATTTTTAATATGAAAGAGAATTTTGTTATTTTGGCATCAGGTGAGGACGATGTGATGCAACATCCATATCTTTGAAGTGGGTGTCAAAATATGGCGTCGACATCTACAACAACATTTCATTTGTGTTTCGTTCTTTTATTATTATTATTATTATTTAGTCTTGCCCCCCCTATCCCTCCCTCCAACTTATAATTTTCCTCTCTTCATTCCCCCTTTCAATTCTCTCCCCTACCCATCCCACCCTTCCCCTTATATTTCTCATCCCTTCATCCCCCACATATCTCTCCCCTACCCATCCAGCCTTCCCATGATTCCCTCTACACCTTTATCTCCCTCCTTTGACTAACCCCCCTCTTTTAGCTTAATAAATGTATTATTAATTTCTCCTTACCGAACATGATTTTCATATCGCATATGCAATATGAAAATCATGTTTTATGTATATCCCATTAGGGATAAACCATTGTAACCATAATGCATATGTGATATAATGCATATGTGTTAAAACGGGCATGCGTTATATCACATATGCGATACTTTTTTAAAAAAAATGTTGGGTTGTGGGCCCTGGACCGGTTTTACTGTAGAAAAAGACATAATTCCTCTGAACCCTCGCACACAGAACTGTAAAACCTATCATCTCATCATTTATTACACAAATACATAGGTATTTTACAATTTTGGGTGGATTTCAATTGGGAATGTATGTAATAGAGTTCAGAAGTCAACAAGGAACATGCATACACTGGAAGAAGCTGAACAAAAAAAGAAAAGAAAAGGGAAGGATCAAGAAATTGTCGGCATTCAATCATTGAGGAAATACTTCCCATTCCCGCTCAACTAGAAAATACAATTTTGGATACCCCAAAGGAAGAGTCAAAGCAGAGTAATTTGATAGGAAGGGTGGGTATGCCAATATTAGGATTATAGACCAAGAGCTATTATATACGAGTTCACCAACCTGGTAATTGGTATAAACATTAAGTTGCACACATTTTCGAACAAAATAGGTCACATGTACGATACTGGATACCTCATTTAGAGCATGAGATACTGTAACATCCATAGTTGGACATTCTCAATTAACTTGGAATAAACCTGAAATTTCTGAAATAACCCACATATCTGTAGATATAAAATGGTGTATAAATCGATAGATAAGTGATAAGTGATGAATTACAATTGAGGGCCCGTTATATATATATATATATATATATATATATATATATATATATAGGTTTATTATTATTATTATTATTATTGTTTGTTGTTGTTATTTAAGTTTGGTACATTTCCTCCCCCTTAAGCGAAGCTTTGTCCTCAAAGTTTCATTGACAACAACGTCTGATTTGCTTGAATTATCATCTATGGATCCTTTGCGACACTTGATGAGATAAGACAATATGATTTACGGATTCCCGAGGAGAATTGTCGCATAGTATCTGTTGTGGTCCATCCCAGATCTATTTTGATTGGACCTCTGAGATTGTTTTGGGAAATGAGTTGTCTCAATTGTTGCTTAGTATGTCGTTCTATTTGCTTATCAACATAACTCTTTTGTGAATGCTCATTTTGACCCTGTCGTTGGTCAAAATGACGATTATAATTGGGATGTCTGTAAGGCGCACATGTGTCATTTGTTTTTCTCCATTTTTAACTGCAGCGAGGACTGCCTTCACTTCCTCGAATTGACTTTGTTTTTCGAAGAGTCTCAATGTTTCTCTCTGGAATTGCACTATTTTTTTCTCTAGTATATTGTCTTTACTATGAATCTTATTGAACCTTTCATCTTGCGACTTTTTTTCCTCTTTTAACTTCTCGATTTCTTTCTCCAGATCTTGATTAAGATTTAGAAGGCATTGATTTTCTTCTTATTTTTCTAGGATTTTCCTTCGATATCTTCATTCGAGTTGTCTTCCTTATTGGTACTCTTTAACTTCTTGATCTTCGTAACTAATATTTTATTATGATTTCTTAATCAGTATATTTGTTTAGTATTACTTGTTAATGTGTTATAGACTTTCGTAATTTCCAACTTGTGCGTTTTTTTTAGTCTTCCTCTTTTTGCTGGAGTTCCTCAATCTGTTGCTAAAGGTGGCAATTATCTGCTTCTTGGCATGTTACTTTTGTCTGAATTTGCATGATTTTGTCATCTTTGTCCTTGATGATTTTGTTTAATCATTTTATTTCTTCGTTATTCTCAACTGCATCTTTCATGATTTTTTGCTTTTGTAGATTCTGATTGGTATATTTTTTACTCATCAATTCCTTAGAAATATCTAGCTTTGTCATGTCAAATACTTTGTGAATTGCTACTTGTAGTTGGGACTACAAATCTAATTTATACTTTGCCATAATTCCTGACTTCTGGTGTTCTTTAACAATAGTTGGTTTCCCTTTTGACTGAATTCTTGTCTTCTTCAATTTTGTCTTGTTTTCCTTTACTCTTGTAATTTAATAACTGTACTTAATACAATTATTAAGTAATTATTATTATAAAAATAATAATATTTTTCTTTTTCTTTTTGAAGGTTGATAAAAAATTCTTGTAGATTGGGTGGTTGGGAGGAATAATTGTTACCTTCCCCACCTAAGTTCAAATCTCACTTGCTTCTTAGTAGCAATTATTATATAGTTTTAGAATTTTTTTCCCTTAAGTTCTGTAAAATTATAGTAGATTGGGTGGTTGGGAGGAATGAGTGTTACCTTCCCCACCTAAGTTCAAATCTCACTTGCTTCTTAGTAGCAATTATTCTGTACTTTTAGACTTTTTTCCCTTTAAGTTTTTTAAAATGCCAGTAGATTGGGTGGTTGGGAGGAATGAGTGTTACCTTCCCCACCTAAGTTCAAATACCACTTTCTTCATAGTAGTAACTATTATGCACTTTTATATTCAAACCCAAACCCACTTATTAAGAAACCACGTGTGGTTTCAATTTTACCGTTTTTTTGTTTTACTTTTACCTTTTTTTTTGGTGGGGGGCAGGGGTTTACGTTTACGTTTTTTTTTTGTTTTAATTTTTTTTTTATATTAAGGACAAGGTCCTATTTTATTTTTATTTTTAGGAAAACCCTAGAAATGGTAACCTTGCTTTGATACCACTGTAACATCCATAGTTGGACATTATCAATTAAATTGGAATGAACCCATAATTTATGAAATAACCCACATATTCGTAGATATAAAATGAATTATAAATTGATAGATAAGTGATAAGTGATGAATTACAATTGAGGGACCATTATTTATATTTGGGCGGAATACCCTTTCATTAATAGTCATGTCTTTTAGTAAAGACATTATTAATTATTATTATTTATTTTATATATTTGTTGACGTTTATTATTATTGTTGTTGTTGTTGTTGTTGTTGTTTTTCGTTATTATTTAAGTTTGTTACATATTGATGGACACCATAGGTAGTAGAGATGATCCAGATGGCCTACTCGAGTGAGTGAATTGTCAGCTGTTACAATATTGTCTAGTGTGGCTAAATTTCCAGGTGCATTATTTAAACTTTAAAGTGCGTGCTGAAGAACAATTTCAATACCATTCACCTATACAATTTCAATACTAACCAATGATTGGCGAATACCATTCACATACGTCCTACTATTCAGAATATACTCGACAGTATAAACACAATCATACACCCTCAGGTGAGTTATCTATAAATAATGTTTGCACAATTTCATTGGCTTCTCTTTATTTTCTGATGAGAGTACTAATGTTTAGCCTTTCGTGTGCCTAGGATACAAACATGATCTATGGCACATTGGAGGCACCAAGAACTTATGGTGTCTTTAGACACCACCAAATATAAATCAAAAAATAACATGATCTACAGTGGTTGCAATTTAATTTTAATGAATTTTTTTTATATTAATGCACATTTAATTACATTCCTTGGTCAACTCTTCGAACTCTTGCCTTGGTGGGTCAACTATGCATAAAAATCCATGGTGTGACTAATGGTAGTGTTTCCATATCATCCTTTCCCATACACACCTATAGGAACCAATGTCATGCAATTATGCTGATCCGTTTGGTTTTTCTCTCCAAGACTAAAAGTCACCAAGTGTCCTTGAAGCACTTTTTGAGGCGACTTTCAACTAGACATAAATCGACAACCGGAGGTTGGATCGACGAACCGTCAACTCTGTTGGTATCCTGAAATGTGAGTACATATAGGGGGGGCCTCTCCAGCCTATTTTCATTTCCTGGTGACTACATTGTGCACTGATTTCATAAACTAGGGTTTTTATTAGTTTCCTTGAATGCAACTCTTTCCTTGGTGGGTCAAATATGAAAAATACTTCACCGTGTGACTATTGGTAGTGTTTCCATATTGGACTTGCACATACACACCTGTAGGAGCCAACCACATGCAATTATGATGATCCATCTGGTTTTTTTCTCCAATACCAAAAGTCACCAAGTGTCCCTAAACCCCTTTTTGAGGCGACTTTCAACTGGACATAAATCGACAACTAGAGTTTGGATCGATGAACCGTAAACTATGTTGGTATTCTGGCATGCGAGTACATATAGGGGGAACACTCCAGCCTATTTGGATTTCTCAGTGACTACATTGTGCACTAATTTCATAAACTAGGGCTTTGCTCAGTTTCTTTGAATGCAACTCTTTCCTTAGTGGGTCAACTATGCAAAAAACTCCATTGTGTGACTATTAGTAGTGTTTCCATATCTTCCTTTCCCATACACACCTGCAATAGCCAATGACATGAAATTATGTTGATCCATTTGGTTTTCACTCCAGGACCAAAAGTCACCAAGTTTCTGTGAACCACTTTTTGAGGTGAGTTTCAACTGGACATAAATCGACAACCGGAGTTCGAATCGATGAATCGTCAAATATGTTGGTCTCCTGGCATGCGAGTACATCTAGGGGGGGGGCTCCAACCTATTTTCATTTCCCAGTGACTACATTGTGCACCGATTTCATAAACTAGGGTTTTGCTCAGTTTCCTTGAATGCAAGTATTGCCTTCGTGTCTCCACTATGCAAAAAAATCCATCGTGGGACTATTGGTAGTGTTTCCATATCGACCTTTCCCATAACACCTGCAAGAGCCAAAAACATGCAATTATGCTGATCCATTTGGTTTTTTAATCGAGGAACAAAATTCACAAAGTGTCCCTAAACCACTTTTTGAGGTGACTTTCAACTGGAGATAAATCGACAACCGGAGGTCGGATCGATGAACCGTCGAGTCCCTTGGTCTCCTAAAATGCGAGTACATCTAGGGGGGCCTCTCTAGCCTGATTTCATGTCCTGGTGATTATATTGTGCAATGATTCAATAAAATAGGGTTTTTCTCAGCTTCCATGAATGCAACTGTTGGGAGAAGCTCTTGGACCCTAAAAAATGTTTTGTCTTCTTCATATTGTTGCTTTTTTAACATGGATATGGCTATGGTGTCTTGCATATATTTTAATATTGTTTCTAGACTTGGATAGTATGTGGACATTGGCGCTTTAAGACGTGACATATTATATGTCATTATTAAACATGTTTCAAGAGCAAGAGGGAGGTATGAGTGTGGATCTTGGTTATGATGCTACTTATCATTTGTGAGTGATGTTCGATTTGTTCCTTGCTTGAATAAATATGTTTTGAGAGAATTCCTTATACGATTTATGTATAGTATAAAGTTTCATTTGAAGGAATATAGTGCACCATCAATGATTGTAGTTTGTTGAGAGAGGGTGGTCTTTACATATTTCTTGTTGATCAAGTGGCACTTGTACATTCCATGGAATTTCTTAGGTAGAGGGAGTTTACCTTTATGATACTCTTTCTTGAAAATTTTCTTAGAAAGAGAGAATTTTGACCTAGCTGAGGTTAGTGTGTCTATTTTCAAAGGTTTTAAGGTGTGTGATAGAGGTTATGATGTTAAAAAGTTGATGATAGACCTGTATATGGGTTGTTAATTGAACCATGATCTTGGTATTTCATTATGGAGGGATTTATGAAGTTATATATCTTTTTGATTTTCATAGATACAATTCATTTGTCTTGGTCTTGTATGGAGATGTGATTATCTTTGTAGGATGTCCTGAACAACTTATGATGTGATGTCTAGTGATTATCTCCCAAGGTGTTGAATTGAGGGATGATGGATTTGGGAAATTTATTGATGATGTAGATTTATGTTCCTTCATATTCATAGGTGATCAACATTCTTGTAGGTTTGAGATGTTGTGATCTAACTAGATGGTAGGTCTAGTGGATTTACACTTTCCTTACAAGAGGGAGTATTAGCTTTCGAAGTTACTACAAAATCCCTTACACTGTGTTTAGGGGTGCTTCATGAGACTTGGGGTACATGGTGTATGATTAGCCATTGGAAGGTATGTGACATATATAAATATTAAAGGCGGCTTGCCTAATGGTTACTTGATCTTAGTTGGATGAATCATACATTCTTCCTTGAAGTATTGGAGATCTTCAAATAGTTAGTAGAATATGTCATGATAAGGTCTATAATATAATAATATCACATTGGTGAACCACACATTAAGTATCATTTTAATTAAACACGTACTTAATGAAAGACATAGTTAAACATATCTGAAAGGAATATAATAAATATAATGTTCCCGTATCAAGTCAACGATATATAAGCTTTCATCAATACATGATCTGGATTTGTTGAAGCCTAAATAAGTAAAACAACATACCTTCTCCCAAGTACTGAATGCAGTAGGTGCTTACATAGTTAATGCTTCTTGTCTATCAAAGATTCATGTTACCATTCTTTCCAAACTAGGATCCTCTACATTTATACTAAAGCCATGGTTCACCTAATTAAAGTAGCACCAAAAAATATTGTTGGTGTCTTCTAGATTCATAGCACATTGTGCATCAATAAGCATCATATATTAGATCGAGCTAATATATTACAAAATATGCAAAAGGGACCATAGCTGTTTGAAAACACACACTTTTGGCAGGTTTTATAACAGTAATTGAGTTAATAATTTAGATCTACATTTTGAGGGAATTTACACATACATTAACTAATATTCGAACCCTAACTTTGCACTAATAAAGAACATTTAAAACAATTTTTAATTTTAGTATTTAACATAAACTTGATTTACAGCAAGAAATCATTCATAGTTGGTCTAGCAACCTAAGTCTCTCTGAAATTACATCTATCTTTACTACTTAGTTTCTCTTACGGAAGTCCTCCATCTGTTGGATTAAACCCAAAGTGAGGAAAGTAGTTTCTTTGGTGACAATGATAACTCTTCTGAGTTACACTTAAGCCTAGAACCATGCTTTGATACCACTGTAACATCCATAGTTGGACATTATCAATTAAATTGGAATGAACCCGTAATTTATGAAATAACCCACATATCCATAGATATAAAATGATTTATAAATTGATAGATAAGTGATAAGTGACGAATTACAATTGAGGGACCGTTATTTATATTTTGGCAGAATACCCTTTCATTAATAGTCATGTCTTTTCGTAAAGACATTATTACTTATTATTATTTATTTTATATATGTGTTGACGTTTATTATTATTGTTGTTGTTTTTGTTGTTGTTGTTTGTTGTTATTATTTAAGTTTGTTACATATTGATGGACACCATCGGCAGTAGAGATGATCCAGATGGCCTGCTCGAGTGAGTGCATTATCAGGTGTTACAATATTGTCTAGTGTGGCTAAATTGCCAGGTGCATTATTTAAACTTTAAAGTGCGTGCTGAAGAACAATTTCAATACCATTCACCTATACAATTTCAATACTAACCAATGATTGCAGAATACCATTCACATACGTCCTACTATTCAGAATATACTCGACAGTATAAACACAATCCTACACCCTCATGTGAGTTATCTATAAATAATGTTTGCATAATTTCATTGGCTTCTCTTTATTTTCTGATGAGAGTACTAATGTTTAGCCTTTCGTGTGCCTAGGATACAAACATGATCTATGGCACATTGGAGGCACCAAGAACTTATGGTGTCTTTAGACACCACCAAATAGAATTCGAAAAATAACATGCTCTAGAGTGGTTGCATTTTAATTTTAATGAATATTTTTTATATTAATGCACATTTAATTACATTCCTTGGTCAACTCTTTGAACTCTTGCCTTGGTGGGTCAACTATGGATAAAAATCCATCGTTTGACTAATGGTAGTGTTTCCATATCCTCCTTTCCCATACACACCTACAAGAACCAATGTCATGCAATTATGCTGATCCGTTTGGTTTTTCTCTCCAGGACTAAAAGTCACCAAGTGTTCCTGAAGCACTTTTTGAGGCGACTTTCAACTGGAGGTTGGATCGATGAACCGTCAAATCCGTTGGTCTCCTGGAATGCAAGTACATATAGGGGGGCCTCTCCAGCCTATTTTCATTTCCTAGTGACTACATTGTGCACTGATTTGATAAACTAGGGTTTTGCTCAGTTTCCTTGAATGCAACTCTTTCCTTGGTGGGTCAAATATGGAAAAAACTCCACCGTGTGACTATTGGTAGTGTTGCCATATTGTCCTTGCACATACACACCTATAGGAGCCAACCACATGCAATTATGATGATCCGTTTGGTTTTTTTCTCCAAGACCAAAAGTCACCAAGTGTCCCTAAACCCCTTTTTGAGGCGACTTTCAACTGGACATAAATCGACAACTAGAGTTTGGATCGATGAACCGTAAACTATGTTGGTATTCTGGCATGCGAGTACATATAGGGGGAACACTCCAGCCTATTTGGATTTCTCAGTGACTACATTGTGCACTAATTTCATAAACTAGGGCTTTGCTCAGTTTCTTTGAATGCAACTCTTTCCTTAGTGGGTCAACTATGCAAAAAACTCCATTGTGTGACTATTAGTAGTGTTTCCATATCTTCCTTTCCCATACACACCTGCAATAGCCAATGACATGAAATTATGTTGATCCATTTGGTTTTCACTCCAGGACCAAAAGTCACCAAGTTTCTGTGAACCACTTTTTGAGGTGAGTTTCAACTGGACATAAATCGACAACCGGAGTTCGAATCGATGAATCGTCAAATATGTTGGTCTCCTGGCATGCGAGTACATCTAGGGGGGGGCCTCCAACCTATTTTCATTTCCCAGTGACTACATTGTGCACCGATTTCATAAACTAGGGTTTTGCTCAGTTTCCTTGAATGCAAGTATTGCCTTCGTGTGTCCACTATGCAAAAAAATCCATCGTGGGACTATTGGTAGTGTTTCCATATCGACCTTTCCCATAACACCTGCAAGAGCCAAAAACATGCAATTATGCTGATCCATTTGGTTTTTTAATTGAGGAACAAAAGTCACAAAGTGTCCCTGAACCACTTTTTGAAGTGACTTTCAACTGGAGATAAATCGACAACCGAAGGTCGGATCGACGAACCGTCGAGTCCCTTGGTCTCCTAGAATGTGAGTACATATAGGGGGTCCTCTCTAGCCTAATTTCATTTCCTGGTGATTATATTGTGCATTGATTCAATAAAATAGGGTTTTGCTCAGCTTCCTTGATTGCACCTCTTGGGAGAAGCTCTTGGACCCTAAAAAATGTTTTGTCTTCTTCATATTGTTTCTTTTTTAACATGGATATGGCTATGGTGTCTTGATTATATTTTAATATTGTTTCTAGACTTGGATAGTATGTGGAAATTGGAGCTTTAAGACATGACATATGATATGTCATTATTAAACATGTTTCAAGAGCAAGAGGGAGGTATGAGTGTGGATCTTGGTTATGATGCTACTTATCATTTGTGAGTGATGTTCGATTTGTTCCTTGTTTGAATAAATATGTTTTGAGAGAATTCCTTATATGATATATGTATAGTATAAAGTTCCATTTGAAGGAATATAGTGCACCATCAATGATTGTAGTTTGTTGAGAGAGGGTGGTCTTTACATATTTCTTTTTGATCAAGTGGCACTTGTACATTCCATGGAATTTCTTAGGTAGAGGGAATTTACCTTTATGATACTCTTTCTTGAAAATTCTCTTAGAAAGAGAGAATTTTGACCTAGCTCAGGTTAGTGTGTCGATTTTCAAAGGTTTTAAGGTGTGTGATAGAGGTTATGATGTTAAAAATTCGATGATAGATCTGTATATGGGTTGTTAATTGAACCATGATCTTGGTATTTCATTATGGATGGATTTATGAAGTTATATATCTTTCTGAGTTTCATAGATATAATTCATTTGTCTTGGTCTTGTATGGAGATGTGATTATCTTTGTAAGATGTCTTGAACAACTTATGATGTGATTTCTAGTGATTATCTCCCATGGTGTTGAATTGAGGGATGATGGATTTGGGAAATTTATTGATGATGCGGATTTATGTTCCTTCATATTCATAGGTGATCAACATTCTTGTAGGTTTGAGATGTTGTGATCTAACTATATGGTAGGTCTAGTGGATTTACGCCTTCCTTACAAGAGGGAGTATTAGCTTTCGAAGTTACTACAAAATCCCTTACACTGTGTTTAGGGGTGCTTCATGAGACTTGGGGTACATGGTGTATGATTAGACCTTGGATGGTATGTGACATATATAAATATTAAAGGCGGCTTGCCTAATGGTTACTTGATCTTAGTTGGATGAATCATACATTCTCCCTTGAAGTATTGGAGATCTTCAAATAATTAGTAGGATATGTCATGATAAGGTCTATAATATACTAATATCACATTGGTGAACCACACATTAAGTATCATTTTAATTAAACATGTACTTAATGAAAGACATAGTTAAACATATCTGAAAGGAATATAATAAATATCATGTTCCTATATCAAGTCAATGATATATAAGCTTTCATCAATACATGATCTGGATTTGTTGAAGCCTAAATAAGTAAAACAACATACCTTCTCCCCAGTACTGAATGCCGTAGGTGCTTGCATAGTTAATGTTTCTTGTCTATCAAAGAGTCATGTTACCATTCTTTCCAAACTAGGCTCCTCTACATTTATACTGAAGCCATGGTGCACCTAATTAAAGTAGCACCAAAAAATATTGTTGGTGTCTTCTAGATTCATAGCACATTGTGCATCAATAAGCATCATAGAAAAAATGAAAAATTGGTATTAGATTGAGCTAATATATTACAAAATATGCAAAAGGGACCATAGCTGTTTGAAAACACACACTTTTGGCAGGTTTTATAACAGTAATTGAGTTAATAATTCAGATCTACATTTTGAGGGAATTTACACATACATTAATTAATATTCGAACCCTAACTCTGCACTAATAAAGAACATTTAAAACAATTTTGAATTTTAGTATTTAACAAAAACTTGATTTACAACAAGAAATCATTCATAGTTAGTCTAGCAACCTAAGTCTCTCTGAAATTACATCTATCTTTACTACTTAGTTTCTCTTAGGGAAGTCCTCCATGTGTTGGATTAAACCCAAAGTGAGGAAAGTAGTTTCTTTGGTGACAATGATAACTCTTCTGAGTTACACTTAAGCCTAGAACCTAGTGAGGACTGTGCACTTAAGGGTGCTCGTTTGAGTGATAACAGAAATTTTAAAATTATTTTCTAACATTCCAAATTTATCAGTATGTTTAAACTTTAAACCCTAAATAATGCAAAACCTTGTCCCAAGGAACATTTGAATCTCTCAAATATTTTACTGTTTTTAGTGGCTATCATGAACATTTGTAGTATTCCATACTAATTTAACTTTTTATTCCATTTATTCTTCTATCACATGCAAAATTGGATTTCATGCAAACGCCACATAATACAAGTAAAAATTGTCATAGACAAAAAATATCATTGTTTTTCTTACACCATTTCGTTATATGATCTCTAGTACAAGAAGTGACTAAAGAATGACCACATTCTAACACCTGCAAAAGGAAGTGAAAAGGTACTTATCATTAAGCTATGTTAACATAATTTATTTCCAATATGTGAAATGTAAAGTACACTCTAGAGACTTCAATTACTTTCAATTGCCTACAATATAATTTATATGGAGTAATTTACATAAGAAAAAACCGTTCAGTCATTTTCTCAAATTTTGCAGTTGTAGCACAATAATATATGCTTTCCTTCAGCTTTTCCTTCATCTCCTGAAGGTACTGAACAATCACATCCAGTGTCTTTAATGCCTATTGATGGTAAAATTTTCATGGTTCATGAAAACCTTGTCTTGGGACTCAGTCAGAGGTGAGTTTGCTAATTTTAGATTGTTTTACATGTCCTTCAATTAGGTTATTTAAGACAATTTGGTATTCTTCGCAATTTCTATATATATGTTTCTAGATTGGAGTGGAAATTAGCAATACATGTGAAATATTTTGTTTTTTAGAGATTTCATATGTGTTGTAGATGCATCTCTTCCTATTCCTTCAGGATTCATGTAAAATTTTAAATAGGACAATATGGAGGACACAACCAATCGGTTATCAACTTTTTCAAACCCATTAAATAGATGTGGGTTGAACTTGCACTTGGAGTATTAGGGTTCCTCATACCATCTTGATTTCCAATACACTTGTTGTGATGTAACTGTAGAAAAGGAATCCAAGCAAGAATTGAGTCTGTGAGGAACAACCATGGATTATGGCACCCAACTCGTTGGCACGGGGTTTAATGGGTTGCCTCAGCATTGGCCTTCAAGTTATAATCACGTAGTAGAATCAATTTTTGACAAGAACTTATATTCATGGGTAAGCACCTTTTATTTGTCAAGTATCCTTTTCTAATAAAGCCACCTACAATTTATAGGACACTATATTTTTCAGTGCCATGTGTGCATCTCCCTGGTTTTGAAGATCATGTCTTGATCGCTTACAATATTTGGCTAGCTATGGTTATGTTTTTATAGCATAAGATGTTGAATGATATTTACAAATTCAATTATAAAGCAACTATAATTGATTCTTCTTCAACAGTTCTACCCTTAAGTCTTACTATTGTGATTTGTTATAAAAAAATACTGAGAAAGGAATAGTCCATGATGGGCAGCCTTCTCTTTGGTAAATTCCAAAGGAACAGGATGATGGCCTCTTTTAACATTATGTAGAAATCATAGAAGTTGTAAATAGTGGCTAATGACTGTTGTAGATATGTTCACATACTTATGGGCTATTTCACAATTAGTTATTTTAAAATTAAGATGTAAGCATAAAAGAATGTATTGTCCATACTAGATTCTTGGATTCTAATTATGTTTATGAATGTTTATTTTTCTTGCAGCAACAGTCTTTGCCAATGTTTGGATCAGCTTCAGCTGCATAGATTTGGATGACAGAGACACTTTACTTCTCATTTGATATTCTATTTATATACTTCTTTGAGCATTATGCCATTTCACCAGTCATTCCCTTTCAATATGGAAATGTGTCTTTTCACTCATTTTTTTCCTTATAATATCCTTCCAATAAAACACGTCCTTTGTTTTGTGCCTCTTCATCTATAGGTCCGCGTATTTTTATCTCCACTAAAATTGGTGGTCCCTCTATCTTTGTTGGCGTCTCCAAATCCATGGGCTCAACCAAAATATCTCACCCCTGATCATCTCCACTGTTGATCTTTCCCGCGATGGTCATCCAACAGATCACATCGATTTTGCTGGTCCTCCATATTCTAGGGATCAAAACTCTTAATTCATGGTCCTCCATGGTCCTCGATTTTGCTAGTCCTCCATATTCTGGAGATCAAATATCTAACATCCATGACAGGGGAAATAATTCTCAACCATTTTCAACTACTAGAGGGTTTCATTGGAAGAAGAGGGCATAGATTTGGAGAGGAGGAGAGGGTTGAAAAAGGTACATGGGAAGGGGAAGATGTAGGTGCAATGGACGGATTCGACATAGGTGCATGGAATAGGGTGAAAGTGGGTGTAGAAACTATAGATGTAGCTATAGTAATTGGGGCACCAACTGTTGTAGCGATGGGTGCAAACAGGCAAGGGTTGTGATGGCGGATTGGTGAAGGATAAAAAATTGCGGGACTGAAAAGAGGGATGGGTGTGAGTAGATATATATCCTGATATAATGGACAACAACACTCTATGGGGAGAATGGGTATGCGAATCAAGAGGGAATGGTGATCAGTCACTGTTCTTGGAATGACAAAAATAGTGTACTAGGTGGACGATGGGAAGGCATGGGCGGTTATGGTGATTGCATGGTGAATGAAAACCTACATAAGCATATGCAATACATTCTGATAGGACAAAAAAATGCAAATTAAGCTTACAAAGACACAAGGTTTAACACGAAATATATAATTAATTTAACATGTGTTATCTAGGTGAGGGGTTATATGCATTAGAGGAAATTTGGGGTCTAAAATGGGCCTTATAAGAAAACGTGCCAAAATAAGTTTTTGTGAGTTGGATTTCAAGAACCAATAGAATTTCAATAAAATAAGTCAACCATAATGGTTGAATTGACATATTTGTCATTAAAAAAAACTACTTTTTTTGTTCGTATTTTCGACATATCTCGTTGTGTTTTTACTCAAATTTCGATCAGGAGAGCTCGTTGGATGCAGAATTTGATTCCGTATCCAACGAGTACCCACACTGCATACTTTTGATGGACCCCGCTACCCCAAAAACAAGAAATACCTGAAAAAATGTGATGATGACAT
>LPNX010766161.1:80648-98698 GCA_001517045.1 Pseudotsuga menziesii
TCAGGATGAGAAGTTTAGAATAGGCAGAGATACATTTCCTCGTGGTACTATACTTTCAGTTGTTGATTTTGCTAAGAACTACACTCTGCAACCTCAAAATGAGACCCAAAGTCAGTATTATCACTCTGAGCAGGTTTCATTGATGATGCATATCCCATATAGGCATGTCCCAAATAGTAGTGAAGAGCAAAGAGAAATTCTAAAGGAATATCACTTCTACATAAGTGATGATAGGTGCAATGACTTCCACTATGTACGTCATTGCTTCATCATGCTCTATGATCATTTGAAGGGCAGGAACATACACATGGATTGACACTGGATTTGGTCTGATGGATGTGCTGGTCAGTTTAAAAATGCATGCATATTTCAATGGTTGTGTTCATTGCATAAAAACTACAAAGTTCCACATATGTGGAATTATTTTGAGACTGGGCATGGTAAAGGATAGCATGATGGAGCCGGAGCATGTGTCAAAACAGCCCTACGAAAGGAGGAATTGAAATTATCTACAATATCTACTATTCTAAATGCTCAATCTATAGTCAGGTGGTGCACGTCAATAATGGGAAAGGAATCAGCTATGTGAGTAGAATCCACAAGAAAGAGACATGTGGAGAGATTTTTTTGTGAGGTGGTAGACATAGATCGTTCACATGCATGGCAATGCAATACTATTCTTGGGACTCATGGCTTTCATTCGATTCGAAGTTCTGATAACACAGTATTTGAAATTTGGACCAGAAAACTCGCTTGTTTTTGCCCGCCTTGTTGTGATGGTGACTAGGATGTGTGTGAATCATTGGATTGGGTTGATGGATGGGATCGCATATCACTTCCACTTGATCAGCGTGCAATTGTTGAGTTAACTCCATTGGAAGAAGACCAATCATCTATTTCTATAGATTTTGATCATGTATCAGACCTTGTACAACCTGGTATGATGTATTTCCTTAACATTTTTTTGTTAAATTTATGTAGTCTTGAAACTCACATTAATGGCCTTGTATCACACGGAAAATATTTGATCATATACCTACAATCATACTATGCAGGACACATATACGTAGTGGTTTCCTCAAAAGATAGTGAATCGGGTGGTGATTACTGGTTGGCACGTTGTATAGAGGGAAAGCAAACCCTCATTATGTCCATGACTGATGATGAAAACAACCACTTCCCCACTAGGTCTATGGTTGTTAAAGGTGAATACCTTACACATGACAACAATGCAAGAAAGAAAGGTGGATATGTTTATAGGGATTACAAACCAGGTGCAAGTGTGTATCACTTTACCAACTTGATCATTGGTACAAACCTCCAGGTACGAACAATGCCTAGCCGAAATTCATTGAAGGTACGCTACTTCTTACCGGATATAGAGCATGAGAGACTAATGGAGACCATCATTATAAGAGATGATCCGGAGGGCTTGGTTGTATGATAATAGGTGGCATCTAGGATGATGAGGTATGTATCATAATTTCAATTTCCCCATGTATGTTTCTTATGAATATGCCAATTTTGTGTTCTTGATATGCAAAATTTTCCATAATGTTGTTTATAAATATGCCAAAAGTTCTCTTGTATGTCAAGTTAATGAACATACCAAATTTTACATATGATCAATAAACCATATATATCAATCATATGAACATTTCAAGATCTCATTCACAGGATATACATAACATTAGAATACATACATGTACCTTTGTAGGTCATACGTATCAAAGTTATTTGTAGGCTCTCTTACAGGACTAAAACCCTAATTTTTAAGTAGGTAATATTGTCAATGTTTTCAGCCGATATATACAACTAGGATGATGGAAACAAGATGCCGCAACGATAAACTTATGTTTTAAGGCTTGTATAATTTCCTTCTTGACAACTCGCCTCTTATACCCACATGTCCATTGCCAAAGGGGTAGTGCCTAGTAGTGTTGGAATTTCATCTCAGTTTTTATTTATTGAGAAGTTTAATTTCTACTTAAAAGGTAATAAAAGATAATAAGAGATTTATTTAACTTTGTTTTTAGTTGATTATGTTTTTTTGAACATTGAAAGTGGAAGAAAATAACCTAATAATATTGACACAAACAACTCAAAAGTAGCATGCTTCAACATTATGCATATGAAGTATTCAAAAGTAACATGCGCTAACATTATGCATGTGAAGTAGGTAAACATCATGCATGTGAATATATTAAGTGATAAACTTAATAAACAAAAAAAATTGGAACCTCTCATGCTTTCGAAAGGTTAATGTTTCATATGCATAATAGAAAATTTTGGGAGGCTCACATGTTGGGTCATTGGTGTACTTGAAATTGTGATATTTTAATTTTGAATTAAAAGATATGATTTTATTAAGGAGTTTAATTTCCAATTAAAATATAACAATAAACTCATTTCCTCATGTTTCTCATTGATCATGTATTATAAAAATCCTGAAACAAAACAACATACTAGCAATGACAGCTCGACAACTCAAAAGTAACATTAAGTCGTTGATGCACAGAAAGACATGGATGGTGGGGATGTGGTTGGTGTTTCCATATTTCCCATTCCCAAACATGCTAGTAGGAGTTGACAGAATTCAAAATTGTGGCTCTGTGAGGTTTTCTTCGCACCAGGCCCAAGTCCACCAAGTGTCCCTGAATGATATTTGGAGGTGACCTGCAACTCGCCATAGATCGATGCTCGGGCCTCTGATCGATGAACCATCGATTCTGTTGGATTCGTGATGTGGGATTTTAGATAGGGGGAGGCCTCTCCCTCCTATCCATTGCCCAATGGCCTCCGTCTACGGTGGTTTCTGAAGCTAGGGTTTCACTCAGTAGGGGAAATTGCAGTCATGCCAACGAGGGACAAAGCTGGAAAGCCACGAATGGTGGGGATGTGGTTGGATTTGCCATATTTCCCATGCCCAAACCCGCTAGCAGGAGTTGACGGAATTCAAAATTGCCGCTCCGTGAGGTTTTTTGCGCACCGGGCCCAAGTCCACCAGGTGTCCCTGAATGATATGTGGAGGTGACCTGCAACTCACCATAGATCGATGCTCGGGCCTCCGATTGATGAACCATCAATTCTGTTGGATTCATGACATGGGATTTTAGCTAGGGGGGGGCTCTCTCTCCTATCCATTGCCAGATGACCTCCGTCTACAGTGGTTTCTGAAGCTAGGGTTTCACTCAATAGGGGACAATGTAGTCACACCGACAAGGGCCAAATATGGAAAGCCACGGATGGTGGGGATGCGGTTGGCGTTGCCATATTTCCCATTCCCAAACACACTAGCAGTAGTTGACAAAATTCAAAATTGCCGCTCCGTGAGGTTTTTTGCACATCGGGCCCAAGTCCACTAGGTGTCTCTGAACGGTATCTGGAGGTGACCTGTAACTCACCATAGATCAATGCTCGGGCCTTTGATCGATGAACCGTTGATTCTGTTGGATTCGTGACGTGGGATTTTAGCTAGGGAGGGGCCTCTCCCTCCTGTCCATTGCCCGATGACCTCCATCTATGGTGGTTTCTGAAGCTATGGTTTCACTTAGTAGGGGACAATGCAGTCACGCCAATGAGAGCCAAAGCTATAAAGCCACGGATGGTGGGGATGCAGTTGGCATTGCCATATTTCCCATGCCCAAACATGCTAGCAGGAGTTGACGGAATTAAAAATTGCCGCTCCGTGAGGTTTTTGCGCACCGGGCCCAAGTCCACCAGGTGTCCCTGAACGGTATCTAGAGGTGACCTGCAACTCGCCATAGATCGATGCTCGGGCCTCCGATCGATGAACCATTGATTTCTTTGGATTCGTGACATGGGATTTTAGCTAGGGTGGGGCCTCTACTTCCTATCCATTTCCCGATGAACTCCGTCTACGGTGGTTTCTGAAGCTATCATTAGAGGAAATTTGGGGTCTAAAATGGGCCTTATAAGAAAACGTGCCAAAATAAGTTTTTGTGAGTTGGAATTCAAGAACCAATAGAATTTCAATAAAATAAGTCAACCATAATGGTTGAATTGACATATTTGTCATTAAAAAAAACTATCTTTTTTCTTCGTATTTTCGACATATCTCACTGCGTTTTTACTCAAATTTCAATCGGGAGAGCTCGTTGGATGCAGAATTTGATTCCGTATCCAACGAGTACCCACATTGCATACTTTTGATGCACCCCGCTACCCCAAAAACAAGAAATACCTGAAAAAAAGTGATGATGACATCATCATCATGTTTTTTCAGGTATTTCTTGTTTTTCGGGTAGCAGGGTGCATCAAAAGTATGCAGTGTGGGTACTCGTTGGATGCGGAATCAAATTCCACATCCAACGAGCTCTCCCGATCAAAATTTGAGTAAAAACATAGGGAGATATGTCAAAAATACGAACACAAAAAGTAGTTTTTTTCTTTCTTCCTCCAAAATTAATCAATATTATTTTATTATTTTAACTATTATTTTATTATTTTCCTTAGGAGGCCCATTTTAGACCCCAAAATTCCTCTAATGGGTTTCACGCAGTAGGGGACAATTCAGTCACGCCAACAAGAGCCAAAGCTAGAAAGCCATGGATGGTGGGGATGGAGTTGGTGTTGCCATATTTCCCATGCCCAAGCACGCTAGCAGGAGTTGACAGAATTCAAAATTGTCACTTCGTGAGTTTTTTTGCGCATCGGGCCCAATTCCACCAGGTGTCCCTGAATGGTATCTGGAGGTGACCTGCAACTCGCCATAGAATGATGCTCAGGCCTCCGATCGACAAACCGTCGATTCCGTTGGATTCGTGACATGGTATTTTAGGTAGGGAGGGGCCTCTCCCTCTTGTCCATTTCCCACTGACCTCCATCTATGATGGTTTCTGAAGCTAGGGTTTCTCTCAATAGGGACAATACAGTCACGCCAATGAGAGCCAAAGCTGGACAATGCATTTCATGCCAATGAAGGAAAAACTTGGAAAACCCTATCCCTAACTAGGGTTTATTGTTTAACATGCATGGCCCATAACCATAACCCTACCAAGGAAACGCTAATCTTATCTTACTGTCATAACTCAATTTAGAATCAATTTAATGTCGAACTGAACTTTTTCAAATCCGGTGGACTTATGCTTCAAATCATGTTGATTCCCAAAGTTGGTTCTCAGTATTTGGATTCTATTGTAGTTCCTTTAATGCTGAGTGATCAGTCATTGGGTGCATGAGGTTTGTTGAATAGTGTTGTTGGTTGTTGATGAAATGTGAAGCATGTATTGCACTTAGTTTTATTAAATTACACTTGAGCATCGACTTAACTTGTAATTTAATGAATCCAAACTCACAATTTTTAATTAGATATATCCATTTGGTGTGCAAGTAGTGAGTTCATTGAAACCTTGAAATACATTGTATTGCACTTATATTTATTAAATTACATGAGAAAGAACTTTGTCTTTAGTGTGCATGTATTGAGATCATTGAAACCTTTAAATATAATAGTTTTTTCTTTTGACATAGTGCATTCATAAGTAATAGATAATCCTCACAAATCAATACAATAGATTGACACAAGAACATGTGGAAACCAAAGAACAAATTCAAAGTAAAATATATCATTCATTTATAACTGAAATGTCAATGTACATGTCTCCAAAAGTACATATATATCCAAAAGCATCCAAAAGTACATATATATCCAAAAGTAACTAGAAGTACGTGTGTCTGCACAACTATCCAAGACTATCCAAGCCACATGTACAGGTATCCAAAACTATCCAAGCCACATGTACATGTAAGTGAAATGTCAATGTACATGTATCCAAAATTGTCCAAGCCACATGTACATGTATCTAAATGTACATATGCCATAAGACACATCAAAACTCAAGCTTCCTCTTGTTCTTTCTCGAGGGTGATCCTGTAGGCACAACTATAGGACCAGTGTGCATCTTTGGATCCTGCAAATTAAATATCAATTGTTAAATTCAACTAACTATGTACTAATACATTAGCTCAATAAAATACCATATCTAAATTAACTCAAAAATTATGAAAATGTTAATGGACATTGCATGAAACAATTGTTCATTAATGGACATCTCACCTCAGTGAGAGACTATGACAAAGGGGATTGTGTTTCTTCTGTAGCAGATGGAGCTATTGGTTGAACATGAAGGATGGTCGCATCCATGGTTGAACCAAAGGGGGCAGGAACTGGTGGTGGTGGTGGTGGTTACAATCACCAAATCTTGAAATAGTTAGAAATGTGCATGAATAAACAATAGACAACAATAACACACTATTTCTATGTCATGTTGAAATAGTTGTACCTCTGTGTGGCTTATTGTTATTGCAGATACCACATTGACTATTGCATCAATAACTCTTGCTGCTGGTGGCTACAATCACCAAATGTTGAAATAGTTAGACATGCATGAATAAACATACACCAACAATAATAAAATATGTAAAGATCATGTTGAAATAGTTGTACCTCTATGTGACTTGTTGCCATTGTAGATGTAGCATTGACTATTGCATCAACCATCCCTGCAAGGTTTTCAATAGTAAACTCTGGCTCCTGATGCAGTAAACATGCAAATCAAACATTAACAAAACATTTTATGCACTAGATTTCAAGTTAACTAAGAAATATCATCGAAGGATATACAAATTACCATGGTATCAGTATCTCCATGGTCGTGGACAACTTCACTCTTTCAAGGAGTAGGTCGTCTCATATACACTTGACCCTTGTTCACATATGACCTATGAGGAGATACAACTCCGGGAAATGGTCCAGGTGTTTCAGTTGGTGCCTATAGTCAACAAGAGTTCATGTAGTTAGACATGCATGATTCAACGAACATACATGTATTTAAAAAATGACATTTTTTAAATGTTTAAAATGTTTACCTCCATCACTGCTTTCCCTCGTGAAGGATCTGGCATCTGCCCAGTTATTTCCTGGGTTGATATGACCATGGATCCTACCTCCATCACTGCTTTCCCCCGTGAAGGATCTAGAATCTACAAGTTTAATAATTGTAAATATTAGACCGTAGATAACATTAGTGAACTAACATGTACAGTATGTGGAAATTAACAAATTAACAAGTATTAAAAAAAATGAAATTTTAAAATGTTTTGCCTCGGTGTGAGATACGGCAGTGGGTGCTATAGGAATCTCTCCACCAACCAAGGGATTAGTGGATAGAATGTCATGCCCCTGTGTAGAGTGTGGAACATGATACTCTGGGGCGTCATTGCCGGCATAAAGCATCAACTGCAAGTTCACAAAATTAATATATTAGCTCAAACTATACATATGTGTACAAAGAGCAAAATAAATGAAGAATTTATTACAATTAACCATATATATACATCACTCGAAAACCCACTGAAGACAACATCTGACGAAAGACCATAGCATGGACGACCACACGATGTGCACTCATGAGGCTCAAAAGTAGGCTGGGAATGTGCTGATGGTGCTGCACTAGTAGATGGTCCTGCAGTAGATGGGGGTACTACACTAGTGGGTGGTACTGCACTAGAATATGGTCGTGCACCATGACGACCTGGTGTATGTACCACACCAAGGACAAATGTCCCTTCCTCACCCATATGTTGAACCATAGTGCTATGGAGAACAATGGCCTGTGCCAAACTCAAAAATGCATCACGTGTCTGTGGAATAACATGATGTACAGGTGGGACATTTGGCCCAGGCAGCTACCTGCGAGGTGCAGGGATAGGGGGATCAACGTCTCGAAGCCTGGCATTCGGTCGGTTTTGGGGCATCCCCCCATTGATCCCCTGAAATGCCAATATATCAAAATAGTTTACATGTTTACCCAACATGAACTCTGCATACATATTCCGAAGGAAATACAAGGGGATTTCCCTGTTGTTGTGTGGTGGCATATCAAAAACCATATACCATCTGTCCATCTAGTTATCAACAAATGGTTGATATGTGCACCACTCGATAGAGATATGTGGCCTATTTGCATTTGGGATTTCCCCCGTGCGAGGGTCCCTAAACAATGAAGATATATGCTCTTTGGTAATTTTCAAATTTTTTATTACACTGTAGCTAAGCCCATCAGCGTACTCACGTCTTTTTCTTTCTCTATATGAAGTAATATCATATAGTATGTTGCTTGACAATGTAATAGTCTCAACAATTGCATCCAAAGTGGATGCAAGTGAACGTTGAATCCTATCACCACCATTAAAAGCAGTACTGAGACCTGTCAACTAGGCAAGCTCAATAAATATTTCAGCATTGGTGTCCATAGCCGCAACTGCAATAAAAAAATCAATAAGGAAATCATTAGAAACATATACATGGTATATAATGACATCTCTTCAAAATTGAAAATGT
This sequence comes from Pseudotsuga menziesii, assembly GCA_001517045.1. Lineage (NCBI taxonomy): Eukaryota > Viridiplantae > Streptophyta > Pinopsida > Pinales > Pinaceae > Pseudotsuga > Pseudotsuga menziesii. The sequence goes on from LPNX010766161.1 coordinate 89,014, forward strand.
AAATTAAGGAAAACTCAAGTTACAAGCAATTTAATGGCATTCACTTACATACATTTCAAACTTAAAATTAAACATTTAACAATTAAATAGTGAGTTTCATTCAACTTCTTTCTAGAAGTTAAGTTACTTCTTCACCCTCATTGGTGACTTTTCCATGCACACTTGGGTTTAAACTTCTTTGAATTTAGGAGTGCTATTTTGACATGTTTTGGTCTTTACATCCCTTGGATATGTAAAAGAAAGGGGCAAGGGACTATTAGGACATGTGAGGTAATAATTACTTCACCACAAGGGCCGCCACCATATCCTCTAAATATAATTGACTCGATCATGGTTGGGAACACTCTCACGACGCACTCTAGGTAGTTCATGGGTGTTCACAATTTCCATTGTTGTATAACCATGGAAACCAACCAAAAGTTACATGGAAAATGGAGAATTTGTGGACTGGACTACAATTGGTTGTAGATGAGCTTAGAGACTCGACATGTATAAATATATTACCCATTGTTTTTGCTATTTTAAAAAATGGTTGATAAACCTAGTGATGCAAGGGCATAAACTGTTTGAGTAAAGTCATTTATGTCTTTGCTAGATCTAGGGACATGGGTAGTCAAATGTCAGAAAACTGACATTATGTAAAAAACCAATCCACATTTCAGGCATATGACACTAGTACAAGTGATCAATTTTTCCACGGAAAAATGTGGCAATATCCACGGAAAAGCATGGATATTGCCACGTCTAAGTGTTTTTTTTCTCGTGGAAACAATTTCGTCGCAATAGAGACGAACCGTAATTTGCGTCGCAAGAGCGACAATGTTCTATATTTCGTTAGATGTCTAAGCCGTCGCTATATCCATGCCTAGCCGTCTCTGTATCCACGCCTGGCCGTCTCTATATCCACGCCTGGCCGTCTCTGTATCCACACCTGTCCATCTCTGTATCCACGCCGGGCCGTCGCTGTATCCACGCCGAGCCGTCACTATATCCACGGCTGTGAAATTTTTTAAAAAATTGCCGTCGCTGTATCCACGGCTATAACTGTTTTAAAAAAAAAATAGAAATGCCATCAGACCAATTCCATGTGGAAGTAGGTCATAACCCTTACATAATTAGTATACCCCCCTAACATGCATACATACATCTCGCACATCTTTATCTCATGCTTCATTACAATTTATCTCACACATCTTCATTACATGCTTCATTACCATGGTTTAAACTTTAAACAACGACCCATAACCTCAACATCTAAATGTTAAGCTGGTTTGGTCAGTGGTCACATGTCACTAATATATAAAGTGACCCTTATTCAAATATTTAAGTTTGCTAAACATTGGACTGTAACACAGAAATAATACTCATCTTTTTCAACCATATAAATTGGTGGTCACGTGCCAGTCAATGCTTCACACATGCTGTGGGATATTTTTTTGTTGTGCAAAGTGAGTAAAGTCCTTCAGATATTTTCCTTGCCTCTTCATGTCTACAGAACTATAAAAAATTATCTCTAACAACATTCTCCACAGAGGTTCCAAAGTATGGACATCCAAAGGTCCATAGTATTTCATCCATAGAGATTTCATCTATCTCTGACAACCAACACCAACCAAATTTGTCATCCAGTTGTCAAATTTCAACCAAAGGTCCATAGTATTTACACCTTGTTGGCTCTGATACCAGATGAAATGCCTAAGAGAGGTTTCTAAGACATTTAAACCATGCACAACTTATCTTATATGGTAAAAAGAAATACTTTACTATCAGTTGCTCATGAAGTTACAGGCACTATGTCCTTCAATGATCTTTTGGTAGGCAAGCAGCAAAAATAGAACTAGAATGAGCTCAAGATGAAATCTACATATAATTAGTATATTTCTTATTCATTTTCAATAATTAATCAAAGGACATTTGCAATTTACCTCCACATGAGGTCTCATTTTCCTCTTCAACTTTGTTCTGATGCTATCTGTGTCAAGCTTTTGTGGAGTAGATCGTGACTCTGTGCGCGACTTATTTGTCCCAACACGCCCATCTATATCCATTTCTTCTGAACCATCATCAGTGTTGTCTGTGCAATATTAAGTAAAAAAAAATCAGTTCCAATAAACATAGTGAAAGAACAGATAAAACACGTAGCTTACAGTATAACTTCGAACTTATCCTCAGTATTGTAATTCAAAGATATTTAAATTTACTGTGATATCCAGTTTGCCAAACTTGAATGACCGGGACTAAGATTTTAGTTTCCTCGACATTTCACGGGAATAAAAAATTGAAACAGTGGAATATGATTCTGCTTATTCTTCTGAAACTTTTCTACCTTCATCTACATCCAATAGATCAGCATCATCAATACCAGTAATAGTGAAATATTCAATGTAATCTTCTTCTTCCATTTCATAGCCTTCCACAAACTCTACTTCAGGCTCTGGCTCCTACAAAAAGAAAGCAAAAAATAAGAATGCAAAACAATATATTAAGAATGATACTTATCGGTGACAAAGTAACTAAAATAATCGTGACATTATCGAGCAGGACAGATTACTATTACTCAAAGGCATCAGCTGATTACTGTAACATCGTCTAACAAATCATAAAACAAAAAGTTGTTACAAACCTCCTCGCCATTATCTTCTTCCTCACTGGCTACCTGTATTTCCTCCATTTCTAGGACTTTCTCATATTCTTTCACAGGGAAATTGTATATGTCACCATAAGTACCACTTTGCAACCTCTCCAGCAATTCTTTCTCTATGGCCTGAACAAGAAACAAAAGTCATTATTTGATTCCAATCAAAAATAATGATGTAGATATCTGCAAAATGGAAACAGAGAATCAAGATACCCTACTCTATCTAAAACAGCTGCTATTTCAGCTTTTGCTTCCCTCCTAGCTTCCCTCTTCTTTTGCTCTGTAGGCACAGCCATGACTTTCTCCCTGTAGCAGAAAAAAGCAATAGTTATAAGACTTACAACTGTAATCTCTTTTGACCCAGTATTTGTGAGAATTTAATCTTGCATATGGGAAGTTGGGCATAGAGATTTTTCCTAGGCTGTCAAGCAAAGGATTTGCTATATTAGCACAGGGAAAAAATTGCTAAGGTTATCCATTCTATGCTTAAAAACGTGTACTTTGTTACTTGCCATTTAAACTTTAAACCAGAAAACAAAGTCTAAGAAATTTAGAACTTTTGTGAATTTCAAATTTCCACATACTTTAGAAAGATGATATATGGAATATAAGATGATTCTATCTCTGACAACCAAAACACATTCACCTGCACCAACTCCTATATCAATATGGAGTGGCACCATGCACCATGCACCATGAACAAAGAACCTCTTGCTACATCGCCAACTGCCTCTGCTAGATATCAAATGTCACAACAGAGTGAGAGAATTCCTAGGCAACAAACTAGCCAAGTAACAAGGGAGAGGAGAAAGAGTCACCACAGTTGGACACATAGCCCTCCTGCATGGGCATTAAATGACAAGCTTTCAACCCTCCAGTTGGCATGGGTGTCTGTACTTGGAACTCTGACAAAGTTTAGAGGAATTGTGAGCAAAGAAAACACAAGGAACCTGAACAAACTTTTTCTGAGCTCCTCGTTGCATGAAACCCATCTGGAGGGTTTGAATTTTTTCTTGGGTTTTCTGGTTTCTGCACTGGGTTCGTAGATTCATGCAATTACTATGGAATAATTCATCCATGTACACAAGCTCTCATTCAGGAAAGAAGACAACATATGGTGAAGGTATTGAATCAAGCAGATCCATATTTCTAGCTAGAAATCAGTCCCATATTTGGAAATATTTTTCATCACTTCTAAGCATGGTTTGAGTTAATTTTGGTTCCTATATCTGTAATTTTTCAACATGAATCAATGAGATTAGGTGACAAGTCCATTCCAAGCATTTCTAGGCACATTCTAGACCTTAATCAACCTCAAAATATGTGTTATGGATATAATCTAGGAAATGGCCAGATCTAAACATAGTATGGTGTGGTTTCCTGTAACATCAGAGTAATATTGCGACCAGTAGTACCATAGGAGCAGTGAGTGAATGATCACCCTTAAGTTATAATCTCTAGACCATGATAGAGCCCTTTCCGATCCTGTCTTTTTTAATGTCCTCAATTGTGTAGCAACAATCTTGAGATTGTATCAATGGTACATTCACAAAACTAGAATTTGTATGTTAAGATGTTGTATGACAAAATGGATAATATAAGAATTGAAGCACTTGATGCAACTCCAAATTTCCCAGTATTTGTCTGAATTATTTAATCTATTGTTCTTTCTTTTATCTTCTATATTTCTAGATTTCCTTGCATCAAGTGCTATCACAACAGCTTCAAAGTTGTTTTGGTCAGAGGTGGACAGAATATAAACTGGAGGTATGAAGGTATTTCCTCTCAAATAAAGAAAGATACCACAAAAGAAGAAATAACAATATAATTGAAGTCGGTACTTTGCAAACCAGGGTCAAAGTTAAAGATTCGAATTGTCTCAAATGATGGAAACTATTCTGCAATTAGTGAGAGAAATTCTAGCCTTGAAATTGTTGCATTTTTATACAAGAAATTTGACAGTGTAAGTCAAAACTAAATGATTCAGTTGCACTATATTGACTTTTTGGAAAATTTTCATGGAAGATACATAGTGAATATCTTCAAAGGAGAGGAAAGCATTCATAGAGGAAAAAAAATGCTTCTTTGAATTTACTAAATCTTCCAGCAAAAACACCTGTAATCCACAATAATATGTCAATAACATCATCTGTACAACTTATAAGATCTAGCATACTTCATTTTTACCAGTAATGTATCCAACTTCCAGTGCCATGGATTTTTTATATCCATTTGCTACAGAATCCCCTGATGATGGGGGCAGTGTCCACTTGAAATATTGAGACATTTCTAAACTCAAATACATTTCATATCTAGATATCTCAACACAATTATGGCTAACTTGAAAATCTACATACTCAAATCTTATTACTTTGTCACTGAACTTGATGAACGATCAGTGTTTCCTTCCCCTAGTATACTATACTCTAAATGTATTTGATCATTCAACGCAAATTTAAAGACAAGCATCAGCAAAAATTATGCTTGAAACACATGGCAGAAACTAGACAATGAAGATAGGATCAATTAAGCTCCAAAATGTCATATGCACATCCTTGAATGCCCCATATACCATTATTTTCAAGTCTCAGACCCAATATTTCAGAGTACAGAAAGCAACATTGAAAAACATGCATAGAAAGTAAATTTTTTGTCACAGTAATAGCAGGTTAAATAATCCAAAATATCAAAAGTTGCACATCCTTGAATGCCCCATATATCATTATTTACAAGTCTCAGGCCTAGTATTTCAGAGTACAGAAAGCAACATTAAAAAATATGCATAGAAAGTAAATCTAATGTCACAGCAATAGCAGGTCAAATAATCCAAAATCTCAAAAGTCACGGGTCAGATATAATCTAAGTTCTTAACAAAAGTGCTTAACCAATCCCTACGAAAGGAAATCTATCAGCCTTTATAAACAAACTTCAATAGTAAACATTACGAATTTCCTGATTGTGAAACAAACTTCAATAGTAAACAAACTTTAGCATCATGAAGGCTGCATGCAAAACCATGATTGTGAAATAGATACATCTAAAATATAAGTTGGCTATCTACCCATCCAACCATATGAGTGGCTAACTAAATGTTTTATCTTTGTCCCATTTTTTAATGTTCTTAGATATAAACTACTACCTAGTTTATGCTGCCATTGCAACATCAAAAAGCTAACTGACAGCCTTACCTTCATTATGATGATTTTACAATTTAGTTTTACCTAAATATTTATGTCTCTGTCCTTTTCTTTCTTGGACTAGTTTCCCAGTTGTTTATGGCTTGATTCCCATATATAAGATCTTTCCTTGTTGACGATAGCGTAGATATGAGAACTGTTTTTGCTCTTCACAGGTTTTCTGTTATCTTAGTCCCCATTGAACTACTTTTGTGGTAGTTCATTGAACATTAATAAAATCACCTGATCTTATCTAACAGTTAGAAAACTTACTCCTAATAACGATGCCCGGATTTCTTTTGCTGTTGAAGCTTGCTCAAGACACGGAGAGCAAGCTGTTTTACATCAACTACACTTGAAACATACTCCTCTGTGAGATTCTCCACATACACACCAGTCTTTGTGTCTTCCCTGATCTGTTCACAAAGTACCCTTGTATATTCAAGTTGACAGTATTATAATTTATATCCAAGTAGAATTAAACAGATTAGATTGTTTGAAGGTTACTTACTTGAAGATTTTTTCGATTTGGATCTAGGAGATCTGTAATTTGTTCATTATAAATTTGCCATCAATTGCAAATAAGTATATATGATTTTGAGTTAATTAAATATGAATGGAATCCCTATATCAAACCAACAAGATGCATACAGTGCACAGAGCTCCATGATATTATAGATGTAACTCACCTCTAGGAATGAACAACTACATTGGTAGCGCAGTTGCTTATCAATATTCTTAGCCTCTTCCTGAAACCAAAAAAAAAAGGATTGTTCCAGAATAAATGTCAAATAGGCAGGTAATCTAGTTCAGTCAAATGGTGCTAAAGCCAAGGCAAAACATGACTTGCCTCTCACGAGGAGTTAGACCTCGGTCTTTGTTTGGGTATTGATCTCCTCTCGAATCATATGTCGGACCCCACATAGTGTAAGTTTTTCCACTTCCAGTCTGTACCCGAAAATAAAAAAGAATAAAGATTCTCCAAATTAAAACTTGAGTAGGTATATGCCATCCAACAATTTACACAAACGAGAATGCAGGAAACAAATTACTGTATAAAAAAGGAATATGTTAAAGAAAATCAAATAAATGAAGCTGCAAAAAATAGTTTACAACTTCTGAAGAAATACCTAGCCATAAGCAAATATTGAACTATTAAAACCTCCCATGCAATTCTCCACCAAAGGCAGGATTGTTCATGCAACACTAAGGAAGCGTTATTTATATTAATTTAGGAAACAAAGATATTTTTTTGCATGTTAGGTTAACCTTGGCATTTCATCCAACTAATTTTTACCTGTGTGGAATCTACATCTGCCACTGCATCAAAAGTAAACTGGTGGTCAATAACCACACACAAAAAGTGTGGTCGGAGATCGGCTGATCGTGTCATGTATACATTCAGAGAGAACACAAAGTCATTCATCAAAAACCAATGCCAGGAAATAGTGTATGACATAACAGCAGAGTGAGCCCAGATTGACATCAAACCCAAAATGGTAAATTTATCTAGACTAACAGAAAGCTAGGCCTCAGGTTTATCACTGAGCATTAGACAAAATTCTTGTACAAAGCTTATTATTGTCACCAAAAGAAAAAAATTCTCAAGCATCATTCCATCTAATGTCTTGGACCATAAGCCAATCTCTCTCTCCCTCTCCACCTACAAAATGAGCCAAAGTCCAATCTCCTTTCAGTACAACTCCATATGGTTCTCAGGCACTTTGGCAGATCTGGTCCAACCTGCTTGTGGAGAGGAGGTCACAAGATCCCCCTCTTTTGTCTAGAAACAAAAGCTGTAAAACCTGAAGAAAGTTTTCAAATTTAGAGCAAAAGAAAAGAAGTGCAAATCCTTTGAAGTTAAAGAACAAATTAAATACCAGATACAAGGCACACGAGAGAGAATAGAGAAAGAAGACTACTCAATCCAACACACCCTTCAGAAAAAAGAGCTCAACCAATAGTAGTTGAAAGCCCAATAAGAGTACTGGAGAGTGGAGACTAATATCAAGAGGCCTCTCGATGAAAGCGAGATTAAAACAATAATTTATAAATTATTTCACATGCAATCCAATGCAAGAAGAATAAAAAATGTAATGGAAATGATCCCCTTACAGGATGGAACTAAGCTTGAAGGTCCAATGAAAATCGTGTTGGTTGCCAATCATCATCGTGGATCATTGTTCTCCAAATCTCCAATAGAAGACGAAATAGCATCGACTGATCTTCTATCAAACATTCCCAAAGTAATCTCTAAACCCGACAACACTGCAATTTTGTCCACAACACTCCCTAGACGATATATAAATATGAGTGGGTTAATGGATAGCAAACTCAAAATAGGATTTTCCCTATTCATAACATCTCCCCTCAATCTGAACAGGAGGGCTTGGAGTAAAAGCATTATTGCACAACTTACCCCCTTAATGTTGAACATGGGCCACATAGTAAAGATATAACCCCTCCTGAATGCCATATCTCCAACACCAACATGGTTACACAGCCTAGTGAAGGTGGCCTCTAGCAGAAGTATAGAAGAATCCACTAAATTGCAGCTCACATTGAATAGTGAAAAAAAATTTAAAAACCCTTCAAATTGTGAGAACTATGTTTCCAGAAACGGGAAACAAGGAATGGAACAACAAATGGGTCTAATGGATTTGGGGTAATAAGAAGCATGAACTCCCCCCAACACCCTCCATATTATGGATATAAATTTGATTGGTAATAGGGTCAGGACAGGAGCGAGATATGGGACAAAAACAAGAAATGAACCCTGGATTTGGGGAATAAAAAACAACTCCCCTAACACCCTCTATATTATAGATATAAATTTGATTAGTAATGGACAAATATAGGGTCAGGCAAGGAGCGGGAACAAGAATTGGAACAAAAACAAGAAATGATCCCCCGAGTCAGGATTCTGGTCACATAGCACACGAGCGATGAAGAAAAAAAAGTTTATTCATACAATTACCTTCCAATGGTTTTGAATTTAAATGATGCTTTGATATGTACAGGTTCTGCAAGGTTTTCTGCTACAGTGAAGCAATATCTGAGGCATTACCGTCGATGGGTAAAGCCTCTATAATAATTGAAGAATGAGAAGCAGTTGCTTTTTTTTTCCAAAGGACCCTGTCGTTTTGATAATTAAATCCTCACAAACATTAAACTTGAAATGCTAGGGAAAAGAACAATTCAAATTGTTAGATGGAAAATTGTAAAAATATATTTTTTTTAGAAGAGGAAAATGTTGGCTTTCACAATGAGTTATAAACAATTTGAATAGCATGTGAAAAGCGAATAAAACCTGATTTCCAGTTTGCGGTCTTAGAAAATCAACAACATTGATAAAGCTTTCAATGCATCACAACCTTTTGAAATAGAGTATGCATCACAAGGGTGCTTGCTCAGCATCCATAGCTTCTCCCATTACCAGCAGAACTACCATTCATGAGAAAACCCTCAACTCCGGAAGCTTCGACATCTACATAACCATCCTCTTTGGCTTCATTATCTTTGATCGCCCCTGTTCCATATTCTAGGCAGTCAAGCGTTACATCTTCAACAGTACTAGCAGTATGATCGTCAATGTGAGAGCAAATTCACTCTCATTTTTTCCCTCAATGAAATCCAAACTCTCGACCCCATTTGCATCCTCTAGAATGGCATCTTTTGCAGAGTTTTAAGACGATGAAGACATGGCTAGGTATTCAATCGCAAAGAACTCAAATTAGTTTGTGGGTAGTGAGGAAAATGGGTTCGGGGACCTCAAGGAATGAAGGCTTGAAAACCAGAGGAATAGAGGGAAAGGTTGACATCATGATTTTTGTGAGAAAGTTGTGGAGGGAAGGGTAAATTATTTCAAAGA